>LPNX011126457.1:557615-572735 GCA_001517045.1 Pseudotsuga menziesii | reverse complement strand
CCAAGCTTGCTTGACACTCAGGTGTCCACTCGAACTTAATATCTTTCTTCAACTGCTTTTCCATAGGGGCTGTTATCTGAGCATATCCTTTAATAAATTTCCTATAATAACCAGTATGACCAAGCGTAGTGCGCAGTTGTTTGACAGACTTCGGAGGTGACAGGTTCACGATAATGGCTATCTTCGCAGGATCCATCATCAGTCCTTGCTTACAGACAATGTGACCGAGCAGAATTCCAAAAGGGGCACAGAAGATACAATTTTTCAAGTTCAAGGAAATTTGATGTTGTCTACATTTATCCAACATAAGTATTATACTAGCTATGTGGTCTTTTACTAACCCGAAGATAGTCCAATCATCAAAATAAACTTCTAAGAATTTATGTATGAATTCCTTAAAAGCAGAGATGACTACTCTAGAAAACATGGTAGGTGCATTCTTCAATCCAAAGGGCATAACTGTATACTAGAAGGATCCCATTTCCGTAGCGAAGGTTGTCTTATGTCGATCTTCTAGAGCAATTCGAATCTGATGGGAACTTGAAAATCCATTAGTAAAAGAGTACACTTCTTGACCTCCCACATTATCTAAAACTTCATCTGTAAAGGGAGTGGGGAAAGGATCATGCAAACAGGCATCATTCAGCTTACTCAGATCGACACAGATTCTAATCTCTCCCTTAGTCTTCTTTTCTTGCACCACCATAGGACTGACCCACTCAAATTCTTCGATAGGCTCAATGATTCCTGCAGCAAGCATCTTATCCAGCTCCATTCAGAATTTTTCCTTATACTTAGGGTTCAACCTATAAGGGCGCTGTTTCACAGGCTTCTCATTAGGTTTCAACATGATCTTTATCACTCCTATATCCCCAAGGATACCTTTCATCTCTAAGAACTTCGTCGGAAAGAGATCCTGATATTCATGGAGAAGTTGGGTCACCTTGCTTACCATTTCATCATTCCAATAATCTCCAATGGTAGCATACTTAGGGTTTTCTTCTAACCCAATGTTGACGGTCCGCGTCTTCATGGGTTGAGTCACTTCAAGTGCCTCTACTGCTGGTCCATGCACTTTCCAGTGTCCTTCTGATTTAAAAATATTAATGTTGCGTGGATCGTCATCCTCGTCAATTGTGAGGTTATAACATTCTACTGTATTGGCTTCCTGTGCCTTCCAATCAGGTTGATATTCTGTGATTTCTTGATCATCAAATACTTTAGTATGAATCAATCTAACAGCTGCGTCCAAAGTAGGATAAACCTCATTAATAGAGAATGTCGGCATAAAACTATCAACAAGACAATCCCAACTTACAGTACCGTGGCGAAGCTCGACCTCCAGATACCAATTCTTTGTTATGGGTTCTAGGGTATGCACAAACCTATGTACCCATTCTTCATGAGGTACATGCTTCTAGGGCTCATAGCATTGCTCCAAATGTCCCTGAGGACTAGTCTTACCATTAAACATGCTTCGGAACACCTAAGGTTGGTCCCTAAATCTTAGGTAAAGGGACTTCTGGCATGCTTCCCAACTATGAATGTACTTCTTGTGACCATTCCACCATCTGGCTGTTGTGGCTCTGAATGCCGAATCCAGAGTGTCCATTTTCTGTGAGTCTGGTACCTGTTCTGAGAATTGCACAATAAACTGTTCTGGGTCTGTCGAACCATCAAAAACAGGTAAGGTTCATGTCTATGCACCAAGCCATCTGAGAGACTTGGTAATTCTGGCACATCTATGTCCATGCAGCTCATACAGTCTGTTCTACCGGTTTTCTAACCCATCATTTGAATCCGTCATGCAGGATCTGTCGCACTGCCAATCCATGATACCTTCGGTAGTAGGATCAACATAATATTCCTCCTTAGCTGTGATATTGTAGATGTGATCAAAAAAATCATGGTCTTCATCTTTTACTGTCTCTGTGTATCTCTCTCCTTTTGAGGGGTCTAGTGGGACTATGACTCGCAAATATTTCCCTTTGAATGTCATTTGTCTCTTCTTAAGGTTGATGACTGCCGCATTTTCCATTGCCCATTCAATTCCTAGCAAGGCTGGATAGGGGTTGCTGTCATCAATGATCTCAATAAATTCAAAGTCTACTATAGTACAGATGCCATCAATATCTACTGAGACATTAAGGAACTGTCCTAGGGGTACAATCTTCTGTTGATTGGCTAATCTCAACTGTAAAGGTGACCAATCAAGGGTAGGTTTTCCCATTTGTTCCCAAGTTTGCTTAGTTAAGACATTTACCTATGATCCTAGGTCCAAGATAACATCAGCCATATCATACTCTCCTATCTGAGCATTCAATCTCATTTCCCTGCCAGTTCTTCTGACTCTATTAACAGCTTTTTCCTGACCAGTACTTTGCTGAGGTTGGCAGGAAGCAATAACTTTCTGCAGCTCTCTTAAATCATTTTGATTTCGTAGGAGCTTTAGACAACTCTGTAAAAAGGAGGACATTGTACTTACTTTGTCCGTCGGAGCTTCGTGCAGCTGCAACTGCTGCTGATGTTGTTGCCCAGGTGCTATTGATGTGATAGGATTAGCAAAATCTTTCTTGGCTTCCATGAATGTCTCTCTTTCTCTTTCGATATCAAATGCTGGGAATTTCGCTGGGGCCTTACGAACCCAAGCCTCGTCAAGCTATTGCTTCTTAGTCTGTACTTCCGTCGTAGCTCCACTCCGAGTAACAACATTAATGGTTGGGCCAGGTCTCTGCTCGACAAAAATCATCTGAATATTCTAAGTAGGGGCATTGGTTCTTTCCTGAATCTTAGCTAGCAACTGCGGGCACTGATCGATCACATGATCTACGGCTCGGCAATACTGACATGTTGTAGTGGAGTTCCGACAGTCTCTCGCTAGATGCCCGCCCTGGTTACAGTTGTAACACACAACCTGGCCTCTTCCTCTTTCGACCATACCACCTCGACCATGACCTCCAAAAGCACCTCTACCTGATGAACCACCGCGGTAACCATAGCCATCATTGCTTTGTCCCTCATTTTGTACCCGATAAGCATCGTAAGTCCATTCTCTCATGAGGTCAAAGCTACGACACTCATCTTCATTGTGTCCCACCGATTTACAGAACTTGCAATAAGGGTTTTTAGGGACTTGCACATACCTCTGTAGAAGATAGTAGTCCTCAGGTCGATGCTGGCCAGTTGTCCGATAGATCTCACAATATAGAACAGTAGGGTTGAACGGGTTTGGCGCACCAGTATTTAGGTAGTTTCTTACCATAGGACACTATTCCTTGTCATGACCTTCTATCCGACATTGTGTACAAAAAACCTCTTCGCAACCATTTTTTCCTTTCTTCATATCGCGAAGCTCCAGAGCCATCATTGCCAACTGCGCTTGGATTTAAGCAATACCAGAATTATCTTCGACAGGAGAGGTTTCAAGTTTCATCGCGATTTCTAGAGCCTCCTGTTGATCGGCAACCTGCTACTACATGAGTGGAGTTCTAATATGCGGTAGCAACGCTGCAATGAACCATTCTTTGTGCTACGCAGGCCCAATGGGGAAACTGACTTGGTCTAGTAGAACTTTGAATCATTGATCAAAATCCCATACTGATTCGCCGTGCCTCTGCTGAATCTCTTTCAATTCAGTGATACACTGCGACTCTGATTTTGGCTTCTTAAATTCCTTTATCGTTGCTGCTTTTATATCAGCCAATGCATGGTTCTGAGTGCTGGAAAAATTCATGAACCAGGTCAGAGCGTGGTCTCTAAAATAAGTAACCAGCTGCACTCTTTTTGTATCTTGGTCCGTAATGGTCTTAGCAGTCCACACTGCTTCACATAAAAACTAGAACTATTCTAGATCCTCTGATCCAGTTCCTTTGAAAACAGGTAGCTTAATGTCATCATGCATGTGGGACATAGTGGATATAGGGGGGGTTGGAGGGGGACTGGAAGTAGGTGGGGGGGAATTTACTGGGGTAGACTGACCTGCGACAGGAATACTTGGGCTAGGGTGACTCTCAGACTGCGACAGGTTCTCAGGGATAATAGGTCTTCGCTACAAGGTTACAGGAGGGTTTCCAACAGAAGGGTTTCTTTGGGTTCTGACTCTGCGGGATTTACAGGGGAATACTCGGTATGCTAACCCTGGGAATAGGATCTAAAATCTCTCTTGTACCTTTTTCCACTTCGCAGCAAACTGCTTTGCTTGTCGAAAGTATTTTCACTTGCAAACATAGGTTAGTAATACTAAATCTAACAGTCTGATTCAATTAGCAATATACCCTTTTCAGCTAATAGCGTTTTAATTCTCAAACTAAATGAATTCAAAAAATTACCCCTTGGTCCTTTGAAAAACTGCCGCTCAGATTCAGTAAAGGAATTACTCGTGTCGATGGCGAGCTCCGTCACGAATGCTTCGAGGGTCCGTGTTGTCCAGAAATCAACAACACGGGATATCTCATTGTTCACCCTTTTTAGTATATTAATTCTTGCGGGGGTCCAATCAGGAAACTGACATTCTTGGAAGTTCGTCCTTCTCTCTGTTAACCTGGATAACCACTAGTGCAACTCTATGTGGATACTACCAAAGAAAATTTCATAAACATCACAAAAAACATACCTTTGTAAAAAGTCGTTTGCACTACGACGCAGATCTTTGTTCTCTTGCTCAGCAAATTTTAGATAAGACTCATCAAGCCAATCACCGATTTCTTTCACAGAGGGTCTCCAAAACATAGCCCTCGAGGTACGACGTAAACCCCTCTTGAGAATATACTGAGTGTCCCGGCAACAGAACCAATTTGTTGGGCTATAGGGCAGACCCGAGCTTTATACCATTAACTTCGCACCAACAAAAGACCCACAGTGTTGGCCCTTTCAGCAACAACCTGTGAACAGATTGTAGTCTCACCTGAAACAACTATGGGGTGCTGCAGAATCAGGTTTCTGCAAGCAGAAGAGGGATATTACTGTACCTTAGCCTTTAACAACTTATATTCATATACACAAAGATTCAACATTCACATATATAACTTCACAGCTAAATAAACAAACAATGACTTGCATAACCCTTTACTGGGAATTCACAGTGAATTTATTTAGTTAGCATTGATCTTATTTATCAGATATATAATTATCAATACATGAAAGACATAACATAAACAACACAAAGAACCACAACACCAGATATAACTTGGTTCACCCCCAGTGTAGGGGTTACGTCCACAAAACTATGTTTTATTCAACTCTTTACTAAAATCATAGTTCTGATCTACGTACTCAGCTGCAGATCCTTTCAAGTCCTTAAATTTGCGCACACAGCTACAAGCCTCTGCGCACACAACTGCAGATTTCCTCAATCACCCAAAACCCTTTGCGCACACAGCTGCAGAGGTCATCCACGGACACAGCTGGGACTTAACCTTCTCTTACAATATAGCCTTAGCTCCGTATCAATTCATCTTACATCAAAAGTCCTAAACTGACTTCTTTATCAGAGTGCTTATTTATAGTGCACCTATTACAAAACCATGGGCTTAAACCATGGGCACCCCGAACCCTAAACCTCGTATTTAAACTATGGGTTTATTACAAAAGAAGGTTTTTACTCAACCTCGACACCCCTAAGACTATTTTGAGTCATAGCTCCACTTACAACTCCCGTAACTCCGTGGAGTTACCCATCTTAAGGACCGTTAGGGTGCGTGCCCCAACACCTAAACTTGGTGATTTCCATAGATAATGTATCCCAAATTAAATGTTTAGCTCCTTTTAGAGGGGATTTTCCTATACTTCTTTCCTTCAACTCATTAAACTTTTTCTGTAATAGGCTTTTATCATTTAATGTTTTATTCTTCTCTTTAATGCTTCTAGCCAATTCTGATTTAATCTTCTCATTTTCTTCGTTTAATTCTTTGATCTCCACATCCTTCAGACTTACCTGTGACATAGGAACTAATAGATCATCTGCCAAAAATTCACTTAACGATTTTTCAATATTCACAAGAGATAAATCTATGTCAATAGGATCTTGACTCATCAGCTCTTCCATAATTTCCTTTTCATCATTCTAATCCTTTTTTAACTTCAAAATTTGGGCCATCAATTCAACTCTTTCCATTTCCCATCTGTTTTTATCCTCTTGCAACTTCAATGCTTTGCCTTTGTAGTCCATCATCTCTTGATAAACTTTACCTTTTTCTTCCTGTAGTGTAAATAATTCTGGGGACTGAGCATGTTCAGCATTTGGGATTTTAAGCTTCTTTTTCAATACTTGAATGGTATTGTCCTTTTCTTCTAAAAGCCTCTTGGTTTCCTGTACATTTCTTGGTTCCTTTCCCAAGATTATATCATATCCCTATAACTCTTTAATCTGGATCAGATTTGCTTTATTTTCTACTTTCTAATGCTTCAATTGGACTTCCATTTTATCTACAAGGGGCTGCAATTTATTAACTTTCATAATAGCATGTAATAAATCAGAATATATAACATCTCCAGTTTGCTTATGGAGTTGTATCTTATTGGGAACACTAATTTGATCAAACTTCACTTCTAGGTCAGACACTTTTTTATCACTAACCACAATGAACTTCAAGGTATTCTTCTCCACATCTCGAGTAGAAATCAATTATGTCTTTTGATTGATTAGACTTTTAACTCGAGGAAGCAGATTTCTAGTTTCCTCTGATGACTACATTTGTTTTTCAGCATAACTTGACACTAACTCTGCTTTGGATTTGAAACATGAACTGGGCTCTGCACTACCTTCTCTTCCGAAGGAATACTGATGCATTTGTATAGACTTCTTTGGGAACAAGTCCATCTTCTTTGAATCCTCTGAAACTATTTCTCCTGAAACCTGATCATCTTGTGGGTGTGTTTTGATCTTTTTATATTAAATGTTTTCATCCACATCCATGCTCTCAGTTTCAGAAAGGCTCCTTTTATTCAAAATGCTAAGATTATTAGGTGCTTGAACTATGGCAGTCAACTCATTGCTCCTATCCTCATCGATTCCTGAATTTTCTTCAAAATAAGACAAATTGGCTATTTTCTCTAAACCCTAAACAATTTAATAATCAAATGGTTTATTTTTATTTGACTGCTTCCTTTGAGAAATAATGTGGTGTGGATCATAATTGATTCTTTGCTCCTTATGGAAATCCATAACTTCTAATAACCTTTCTATGGCCAACAAGGCACTTTTGTTTTTGAAAATAAACGGACCAACTTTGAGAGGAAATTTAACATTGTAAGACTTCTTGAACGCTCCAAAATGCTCTTCTTCTGCACATAATATCTGCCTCATAAACTCAAGTGCAAAAATTCTTGGAGTCAGAAAAACAGGTAACTTGTATGGTTCCCCAATGAACCCATACACCCTCAAAATAGTAAAATATTTATATAAGAACCATTCTCCTATTCTTTCCTCTAAGGAATACTGTAGCATGAGTTTCATTTCTTCTAACACCCTTGGAAACACATCATCAAATAGTTGTTTATACATCTCAGCCATAATTGCATTTAAAAACTCAAACATATTAATTTGTTTTGGAAGATCTGGAGAGAAAATGGTGGACAGGAATTGCAATTCTGACAACTTTGAACATAGTAGCATGTTTAGTAAGTATGACGGATATTTAAAAAAGTTGACTTTGGGAAATTCGACCAATTGGACATGGATAACCTCAACCAAATACTCATCCAAATTGAAACAATGAATTAAATGGGACTTGGGATCAAATGAACCTATTCTCAATAAGAAACTTAAAACAACTTCACTGATATGAATATCATCATCTAAACCTAGAATTTGACTGACCAAGGAGATAACCAACTGTACTTCTTTTTTGATAATGTTGACATTGTATGGAAGAAAAAGTCCTTCTAATGACTAGCCATCTTTCAGAATACTGGTTAGAAATTGGCGTCTAATTTCAATCTTACAATTTTTATACATTTCAACGAAGACTGGCTCTTTTAAGGACTCACAGTTATCAGGTAAGTTCAGTATTTCGTGGACAGTTTTTTCATCAACGTTACAGATTATTTTTGACGTGGTATGACTCATGATAACTCTTTTAGAGGGAGAATAACTATTTGCGCACCATTCAAAAAAATCATGAAATGGTAAGGTCTGCTCAATAGAAAAATAATATGAAAAGGAACTGCAGACATTCAGAACATCATTCCCCTGCAAATTACACTACCACAACTGCTCCTTTGAGACTGATATATTTCCAACTGATAAAACAGGGTCACATATGTTTCTTTCCCTATCGACAACAAATTATTCCCTCTCATCCAAAACTCTGCGTAAAACTCCTAAACCCTGTTCCTTTTCCATGACGAACAATGGAGACAACTCTTTGGACCAAGTTTAAGTGTTTTAAGGCTTACCTGTGACTGTAGATATGTAGAATTTGACTTTGGAAAGATGGTGGACTATCTCCTTCCCTTCACCTGCAGCACACAAATGAAATGTTTTTTTCTTAAACCAAGTTAACTTTACCTTTAAACGATGAGCTTTTTCGGAGCCCTCATCAAGTGATTTTTCCTTAACTGCTTTTCTTCACGGAATTCACTTCAAGTTGCCATGTGGAACATGGTTTACATTCCGCTACCACCTTTCTCTTTTAACCATCTCGTAGATTTACCCTCCAGAACCAATAATGACCGTCGATGAGTTTTCACTTTTTTCCTAAACCGTTGGATTGAGATCGGTTGTGCAAATTCCTCTAGCCTTTCTTATTTTTTCAAGTGCGCATCTTTATTCACCAGACTATTTCTCAACTGTAGATTTTGTTTGCTTTGTTCCATAACCGTTGATCTTTAAGATTTGTTAACCACCTCCGCTTCTCCACATGACTTATCTCCTGCGCATATTTACCTATCGGATCCATTTTAAACTGTAGATTTCACCTCAACCGCTTTACACCTTCGGATTGCATGAAAAATTAATCACTATGTGAATTTTAATAATGGAATCAAAACTATTAAAGTTTACCAATTTTATGTATCCTTTTATTATTCCTCCATCATACCTTTTCCTCAGTTGTTCAACATAGAGTTGTTAACAATTGGCTCGAACTGGTGATGATACCCTCCCTGTGAGGTATCAAAGAACTTGTAGACCAGGTGCCTGTCTCTAACCTTTGTATCCAAACTTCCAAACTTTTTACTCTTTCCCTGATATATTTCTTCTTAAAATAAAGAAAAATGGCTTACCTCCTAAATCTTAGGGCCTTCACTCCGGGCTTCAAAAATATTCAGTTCACCATCTGTACTGCTTTCAAGAAAATAAATATTTACAAACTATGGTACAAACTTTACCCTCCACTTTAGGACAGGTAATTCTTCAAAAACCTTCCATTAACAGGGTTACTCTCCAACGAAACCCCATTTTGATATTCCAGAACAAACGCATTTTCCCCTCTGTGACCGGCAATAACATAAGGACCTACCCACATGTGATCAAATTTTCCATGTTTATCTTCTTTAGGAGCATCCCATTTTAACACCAGGTCATAAATTTGGAACTGTTCTTCTTTCAACCTTCTGTCAAAAGTATTTTTCATTTTTTCCTAGTGTATCTGCACTTTATCATAGGCTTTATTCCTTTGCTCTTCTAACTCAATGATTTGGTTTATCCTTCTCTGGATGTGGTTTGGCTCTTCCTGTTGCTCCTGAAAATATCTCATAACTGGAACACCCAATGATGTTGGAAAAATAACTTCGGTTCCATATACCAATTGAAAATGAGACATTCCAATCGCTCTTTTAGTACTAATCCTGTCAGCCCATAAAGCATACTTAAGTTTGGTGTGCCAAGATTTCTTGTTATCTTCTAATAGCTTCTTGATAATCCTTACCAGGCTTTTATTGGAAGACTCGGCCAATCCATTTCCCTGTGGATAATAAGTAGTTGAATGATTTAAGCTGATATGATATTTATGACAAAAATTAATCATCTTTTTGGATTTAAAAGCTGCTGCATTATCAGTCACTATTCTTCTGGGGCACCCAAACCTAGCCAATATATTTTTTTCAAGAAAATCCATAATTAGTGTCTCAGTTTCTCTCCTAGTAGGAATTGCTTCGATCCATTTTGTGAAATAATCTGTGGCTGTTAAAATCCACTTATGTTTTCCTGAAGAATTTGGGTTTATTTTCCAATGAAATCCAAACCCCATTGCTGAAAAGGAGCTTCTACTATTATGGGATTAAGAGGAAGGGGAATTACCTTTCTTTTAACGTCAAAAATCTGGCATTGATGACATATGCTAGTTTCTTTGTACATGTCTGAAAACAATGTCAGCCAATAAAAAATTGCTCTCAGAATTTTGTTTGTTGTCACCTTCTAAGAATTATGTCATCCACAATCTCCTTTATAAAATTATTTTACTGTATGCTGGGCTTCATTTTCTAAAAGGAAATTAAGTAACACACCTCCAGGATCATTCCAATAAAGGTATTGATTTATAATACAAAACTTAGCAGCTTTCAACTTCACCGATTTTGCTCTAGTTTTACTTAATCCCGCAAGAGCTTGTAAATTTTGAAGAACATGAACAATATTAGAATACCATGGAGATGTAGCAAATTCAATCATTACCTCCACCCCTGTATCCAACTAATGAAATTGACTAGATAGGAAATTGAGCCGTAAAGGTTCACAGTTTGAATCTATCAACATTTTTTCCAATCCCTTCCCTTTAATCAACTCGGTAGGTCTAATCTCTATGTCATACTCCAGTAATGTTGCTATCCATTCCACCCTTCTTCCTTCTGGGTCAGGTTGTGTGAGAATCCATCTTACTGCAATGGTTGGAACATGAGCAATTATATGTGGATGAAGAATATACACTCTAAAATATTTCAATGCTTTAACTAAAGCATATGCTTGCTTCTCCATAATATCATATTTTAACTCCCCATATCTCAACATCTTACTGAAAAAGGCTATGGGTTGCTCCAGGTTCTAATTTTTTTTCTGTAACAAAACTGCAGCAATAGCATGTTCTGAAGCATAAGAAAATACTAAGAAATATTTAGTGAAATCTAGACTCACCAACACAGGGGCCTCCGAAATAGCTTGTTTTATTTCTTTAAAATATTTTTTAGCCTCCGCTGTCCATTTTATCTCATGACCATTTTTCAACATATTTGTGATATTCATTAATATTTCAGCAAAACTGGGAATTAACCTTCTTAAAAAATATGCCTGTCCCAAGAATGATTGTATTTATTTTTTGCTTCTTGGTTCTCCCACTTTGAAAATTGCACTGACTCTTTCATGCTCAATCTTTATTCCATCCTTTGAAATTATGTGGCCCAACAATTTTCCTTCTTCTAATGCGAAATTTGATTTCTTTGGATTCAATGATATACCAAATTTCTTGCATTTCATGAATTTTTTTTCTAAATGATGAATATGCTCTCTATTAGATCTTGAATAAACTGTGATGTCATCCATGTAAATTACCACAAATTTTCCTATTTCTCCTGCAAAAGCAATATCCATGGCACGCTGGAAGGTAGCCCACATTCATCAAACCAAAAGGCATATTTGCGTACATAAAGGTGCCCCATGGTGTAGTGAAGGCAGTCTTCTCTTGATCTTCAGGTAACACCTTAATCTGATTGTATCCAGAAAAACCATCCATCATTGAAATTCTTTCTGCTTGGACCACTTTCTGCAAAATATGATCCATATTCGGTAAAGTATAATTATCTTTCATAGAGACCTTATTCAAATTCCTGAAATCTATGCAAAGCCTTATTTCTCCATTTTTCTTTCTAACAGGAACTAAATTAGCAACCAATCTTGAGAATCTTAAAGTCACAATAATTTTGGCATCAACTAATTTTTTAATTTCCTTCTCAATAACTGGTAGCAATTTTGGATTTATTCTTCTAAGCTTCTGCTTCTGTCTGAAAGGTTTTTCTCCAGGTTTAATTGGAATAGTGTGTTGTATTATTGAAGTATCATATTCCTTAAGATCTTCGTAACTCCAAGAAAATACATCTGTATACTTTTTCATCAAGTTCACATATTCTTCTTTTTCTTTTGTAGGCAAAATTTTTGACAGTTTTACAATCTTTGGATACTCTTTAGTACCAATATTTATATCTTCAATAGCATTATCGGCAGGTTTTACTTTTGGATCTTTAGCAACATCATTATGATCAAACAATTTCTCTAAAGGGATCAAACCTCTTTGTACAAAATTACTTTTCAATTGGATGATATCCTTTCCTCCTAAAGTTCCCTTCAATTTTTCAGTACTGGTCTTTTCTTCTTCATTTTCTTCAACATCTTGGAAATTTTCACTATTATCATTTTCAGCATCAATATGAGTGTTTACAAATTCACCAGACAATGCCAAAAATCTTTTTATCTGCATATCATCCTCAAATACTTGCCAATATTTACAATTATCAAGTATAGATGGTCTGTTTACAATGTCCCCTTGATATTCCTTTTGACCAGCACTTGGGGTCTTAAATTTTCTAGCAGCAACCGCCAAAGAATCAACTACTGTATTTTCATATCTAGGAACCACCTTAATTGTATGTTCTGTAAAATAGTTACCAATCATATCCGATACCTCATTTCTATAAGTTCTCATCCGGGGATGTCTGGTTTGATAACTATCATTTACTTGGTTTATCACAAGTTCTGAATCTCCCAAAACTCTTATCCTTTGTGCTCCCAGATCCTTCAATGCATGCAACCCAAGTAACAAAGCTTCATATTCAACCACATTATTCATGCATTCAAATGTTAACTTATATGATAAAGCTTTAAAATCTCTGATAGGAGAAATTATATATACACTAGCACCAACACCAACCTTTTCCACAGATCCATCAAAATACATAGTCCACAAACCATCTCTTTTCTGTTTCGTTTCCAAAGCATTTTGTTCTATCATTCCCTCTTTATTCTTTTCAGATTTCATTTGCAATGTAGACTCCAAATCAGATGGGACAATATCATTAAAGAAAATAGAAGAACCCAAATCAGTATCAACAACATATATATGATGAATTTCAGGTCTATCTTGACTGCTCACTACATAAGGAGTTCTTTTCTCACTATACAACCTCCTACTCCCATCTTCGACAAGAATAGTGGCATATGACATGTCCATTTGTAATCTACCCTTCAACTTTGAAGTCCAAGACCTTGATAACAACACCCCAAATTTTGGTGGAATGTCTTCCACTACCACATCCATTACTACTGTTTTAGTCGGCAATTTATTCAAAGTTACTACCATATCTTTAATTAAACCAAGACACTTCACCCTCATGGAATCAAAGGAATACAAATATTTATAAGGTCTTGTCACTTCTAGTCCCAAACTTTCAACTACTCCTTTTGGCATTAGATTATGTGATGCACCTGAATCTAACATTGCATTATGTACCACCATATCATGCACATTCAAACTCAAATAAAAAGGAGGAACTTCTTCATCATCTATACTTTCAACTTTTGACCCAAATGAAATATTAGAATTATCATCTGTCAATTCTAAAATATCAGAATGAAATTCTTCTTGACCTTTAACAATCCTTGTTATGGTATCCCTATACTCATTATTTCTCAACAACTCATTAAAAGGAACAGAGATTTTCAACTTAGAAAGTTCATTTTGCAAATTGAAAATAGAATTAACTTTCTCTACATCTACTAGTACCACTTGTTTTGTTCCTTTTCTTTTCTATTTTATTCTCAACTTCTTTATTTACAACAAGATCTTTTTGTATTTCCTTTCCTTTTTCTGTATTTAATGAACTTTTGGAAGGCTGATTTGGATTTAGCCTCCCTTTATTTACAACAACCTCTATGTTTCTCAATCTGATCTTCCTTTGTACATCATCCATAGCATGTAAATAACCCCTCTGATATTGCTCTGACTCTCTTTCAAAATATTCATTTCCATCTTCTTGTGCAAACATGTGATGTTGTTCCTCAGTAAGATATATCTCTGAATCTAATTCCCCAAAAAGATGAAATTCATTCTTAGCAGGATCCTCTGCATCTGCGACATAATTCTCAGGGAAAGGTGGTCAAATCTGTTGCTCTTCTTGATTCCTTGGGTTTCTCAGATCTCTTTGCCTATTTTTTGGAGGCATAGGGGGATTTGGCCTTCTAAAATTTGGATTTCTGATTTGAGGATCAACTTGTTCTCTATTGAATGATCTATTGCCCACAGTCAATCTATCCATTAACTTCTCCATTGTCTTCAACATCATTTCAAATTTAATATCAGTAGCAGAAGAAGAAGTAGAAGGAATATTTTATTCTCTCGTTTTCCTCCTATCAATGTCTCTTTGTTTCATATTTCCACTTGCCATCATGTTTGCTTCCACTTCTAAAGAATCTATGAACATGGAAGCAAGACTTGCTGATTTTCTCTCCCTTAATGAAAAAACAAAGTCATTATCAAAGGCCCCAGCATAATGAAGTTTGGCAGTAGCTGCAGAAGGTTTTATATCTTCTGGGGCAGAATTGTAAACTCTCATAAACCTGCTTGAAAATTCATGAACAGATTCAAAACCTCCTTTCTTGAGACTATTATACTGGGACAAAAGCTGCAGAGTACTGTGTTTGTCATTCCATATTTCTAGAAATGCATTTTGAAAAGATTGAAAAGTCAATATCGATGCAGCTGGAAAATATTTAAACCATTTCTTCGCCTCCCCTAATAAACTCTAAGCAAACAACCGCATTTTAACATCCATATAATCGACTTCCTCCAAGTCGACAAAATCTTCAAATTTAGCTACATGATGCTTTGTTGTTATGCTTCCTTCTCCATCAAATAAAGAAATTCTCTGAGAATAATTTTGAGGAAGATCATGCAAGACAGCATGTAAACATAAAGGAGAAAATTTGGTTGTAATTGGTCTAGGTGGAATTGAAGGCACTGAGGAATTTTGAATATTTTGAATAATAGGCACTTCTTCAACTTTTACAGACTCTTGAAGATCTCTCCAAAGGGAATCAAGCAAATAAGATTCTAATCTTCGAGGGTTAAATTCAACGTTTTCAATATCAGACTCAGATTTAGATTTCAACAAACCCTTTTCAATATCAATTTCCCATTTTTG
>LPNX011126457.1:507261-537755 GCA_001517045.1 Pseudotsuga menziesii | reverse complement strand
GTAGCTGCAGATTCACCAATGTGAAACAAGCTGCTGAATTCATAGAAGAACTAGGGAAGTTCCATTTTGGGGAGATGCCTTTCCGGCGCAATGACACTCATGGTAAAGTGGCTGAGCACTGCACGAATCATAAAGTGTTCTTTGAATATACCCATCATTATGATAAGGATGAATCTATTTTTCAGAGAGCTACAAACATGACGGCACTCAGCAGAAGATTCAAACCAAAGAACCCCACCAAAGGTGGAAAAGGGGCAGAGCAGGCCAAAGCTGAACAAGCCAGAGTTGAAGAAGTAGCCAAAAGGATAAGGGAGGAAGCTCAGAGGCTGGAAAATGAGGCTGCAGAGTGGCTGCAGAAGGGAGAAGAAGAGAAAAGGAAAGCTACCCAAGAAGCAGCTAAACTAGCAAAAGAAGGAGCCAGAGAAACAGAAGAGGCAGCCAGGCAAGCAGCCGAAGAAGCACAGAGAAAACTAAATGAAGAGCTCCAAGGGCAAGAGGCTGAAAAGATAAATTTAACACAACAGTCAGCCTCTGAAACACCAACAGGGCAGAGTCAGGAAGAGGAAAACCCTGAGATGCAAATCCTTCAAGTACCTACTGCTAGCACTCCTGTAACCCCTATGCTCCAAATATTGCCTTTCATCCAGAAGAAGGGGGAAGAAGTCCCTGATTTCAGTACTGTATATTATGACAGGACCACTAAAAGAATAATGAGGAGGATAGAAAAGAAGGTGGAGGTGAAAGATCTATCAGGGAAGATGGTCACAGATACAACAGTCATGCTAGGGACAGACAAAGATCCTATGCTCACGATAAGAGCCGGGGCTGCACTAATTGATGCCTCCGTTGATAACATAAAGAAGGTGATGATTGAATTAGAGTCAGCTAAGAATACCACTGCTCAGCTAAAAGACACACTGAGACAAGAAAGAGGAGAGGGTAGCAGACTTAAGAGGAAGTATGAACACGTGCTAAGGGAAATGGAATCCACAAAGGGTGAAATCCATGCCCTCCAGGTAGAGGCGCAAGCCAAGGAAACAGCACAAGAGGCTCTAGAAAATGCACAACAAGAAGTTCAAGATCTGAAGAATGAAAAGGAACAGTTGAGGGCAAAAGTGGAAGACCTAGAGGCGCAGTAGTATATTATCTATGAATCCAATATTGCATACGCCCAAGGACTGAAAGAGCAGCTGGCATCTATGACTGCTGAACTGGAGACAGCAAAGGAACATCAAGTCAATCTGCAGCCATTTAAAGAATATATCCTAGCGCAAAAGGCTAAAATGCTGCAGCTGCAGACTGCTTTGGAAGAAGAAACATGCAAAGTTCTTCAGATGGACAGCAGGTTAGAGGAGATCATAGAAACTTCCTCCTATTTTGTAGACAGGTCCCAAGATGTTCTTGAGGTCTTCAACGCCAGATTGGCAAGACTAGAAGATGATGCCGAGATTCCAGGAGAACTACCAGCCAAAGATCATCAAACCCTCAGCAGAGATCACAGCCTAGTAGAGTTTGCCATCAGCACTGCTGAAGACTTTAAGAAGGCTTTCCGAAGGAAACAGGTAGCATGCTCAGAATATTTTAAAAGGTTTCTTAATGCATATAACCGCTGCCAGACAGAGGCTGAGCTTAGGTTTGAAGAGTTCCTGGATCATGAAACCTTTGTGGACATATTGCAGAATGGGCATCAAGATGCAGAGGCCAGGACGCAGCAGATTCAATCCATTGATGCCATAGTACTGAAGAACGAAGTGGGTCACGCAGCCGTTAGCATACAGGTTCTAGAAGACCAGCTTCGGTTGAGCCCAGCAAGGATCGAGGCCATTAGGAACCAAGTTGAAAAGTTTGAAATTAACATCCAGTTCCTAGAGCCATGCGCTTTTGAAGGCCTCGCTGCTGAAGCAGCAGCATGGAAAAAATTCTTTGAAAACCAAGCAGGATCCTCCTCATAGAGGACCGGTCAACTTTTTATTAATGTAATATTTTTGTAAAATTTTTGAGAAATGAAGTGTTGGGAAAGCAAAAGGTTGGGAAGCCCAAAGGTCACTTTGGGCAGCCCAACCATTTTGACCTTTGTATAAAAGTAGGAAGCGTAGAAGGAAAGGGGGATTTTTTCCCCAGTAAGACTGGAAGGTTGTTGTAAGAAGAACTATTTCCTTTTGCAATAAAAATTATAGTTTTCCTGTTGAAATAAGATCGGTGGGATTTCAAATGTTTTTCCATGGATAGTCGAAAGATGAACTACTTTGTTTTTCAGCATTGTATCCGTGAATCGTGAGATCGTTCTAACTTATGACCTATGTCTTGTTTAAATGATTTCTGATTTATTTTATGAAATAACCACCATGAGTAATGCATGCTTATTACGAAACAATTGATTAGCTAGTTGTGGAAATATCTCTCATTGTTCATGCCTATAAAAGTAAATGTCAGCTATCTGTAATTGCTTTTATCATGTATGCACATCCGCATTGCTCATATTTATTAAATATAATTTGGCTCCCCGGGGATAGGTAGATAGAGATAAACAGGTAGGCATATAGATAGGTAGTCATTTTATCTCATTCCTGCATGTGTGATTCAGATGCATGGCGAGCCTAAGACGAGAGGTAAGAACCTGCGCATCACATTGTGAATGCTCTTTGCATCTTTCACCATCCTGCATAATTAGTTAGATACTTGCATTTCATATTTAAGACAAAATACAAATTTCGGTGGACCGGGCCGCAACCGGTAGACCCTTGTTGTTACTTTGACCTACGGTAGCCATACCGTATAACCGGACGGATTCCCTATACCAAACAGTCAACGGGCTAGTTGGGAATGTTGATTGGGGAGAATCCCTTACTGTTGTCGCCTGTGAATTTACAGGCCTCAACACCACCCCCCCAACCTCCCCTATCGAGCCATATTACCAAGCCTCCCTCTCTGTCTAGGTAAACCCCATCCTACAACTTGAGGCCCGGAACGACCACCCACTCTATCCCTTCCCCTATAGTAACCTATGGCCTTATGTATGGTGTGTTTAATATTTTAAATTAATTATGTGTGAACAACTGCTCGAAGCTTTTATAAGAATCTTGCAATATAATTGGTTTGATGCTCCTCCATATGATACCTCTATACTAGGACCTTAAAATATGCATGTAGGAAAGCCTAGGAATAATTGGAGCATGAAATTCACGCTGCAATAGAAAGAAATAAGATCAAGATCGTCTTGCATGGTTGTTCTAGAATCTAGAAATTATTTGTAAATAATTGCACATAATTACAATAAAAGCAACATTAACATGATTGTGTAGAGCTGACTGTATAAAATGTCTTCAAGATTATTGATATGGACATTCATGTGTCATGGTTTTGAGGTACTGACATGATGAGAGTGTTGCACCAATGACCCTTTAAGTGTGGAGTGTCTGATAATACTATGAACACATTGTGTGCAATGTCTTCATATGTTGTCCAATATCCAAGAACTAGTTATTCTATGTTAAAATATGCAAAATAATTGAGGTTGTACTATCATACTTATCTATCTGTAAAAATTTCATTAGAACCCCTAAAGTTTGTTAGTGTTATGTTTTGCTATGTTAGGGTTGATATGGAGTGTTTTGGATGAGTTTGGTCAGGATGGGAGGTGTTTGGAAAAGTTTGAATCTACAGGGTTCTAGTAAAACATTTGAATTAGTTTCTCTCTCTGAGGTTAAGGTCGAGTTATTATCTATAATTTTTTTAATTGGGGATATTACAAACCCCCACCCCTCCCTCCCTCTCTCTCTCTCTCTCTCTCTCTCTCTCTCTCTCTCTTTGTTGCCTCCTTTCCATCCCCCCTCCCCTCTCTCTCCATACCACTTATCCTCCCTCTCCGTCCATGTAACCCCCCTCCTAAAACTCAATGCCTATAATGACCCCCCTCTTTGTCTCCCCCTTCCCATATAGTAACCTTCAGCATATGTATGGAGTAACTAATATTTGAAATTAATAATGTGTGAACAATAGTTATTGCTCAAAGCTGATATAATATGCTTTCAATCTAATTACTTTGATGTTTCTTCATATGATCCCTATATATTGTTACCTTCATATATGTATTTAGGAAAAATTAGTCACTAAAGGCTTAGTACATTCATGCTACAGTCACAAGACATGAGATCAATATCGTCTTGCATGGTTGTTCCATACTCCAACAACGTTTTTTCAATTGCATAGAATTAAAATGAAAATGACATTAAGATGATCATTTGGAGGTGAATGTATAAAATATTGTTGGAATTAGTGATAGGATGGATGATCATGTGTCACGATTTGGAGGCCTGAACATGACGATAGTTTTGCACCCTAACACTTCAAGTGTGACTAAAAATATTATTATGACAAAATTAAGGGCTTATTATTCCTATTGTAACATAAATTTACAATTCTAGGTGTTATTTTTGTCTCTCTCTCTTTAGGAAGAGTCTCCCCTATGCCTCCTCCTACCACTAGCCTTGAGCCCTATATCCCTCTGTGATTACCCCTATTATTACATGTTGTGGTTGATGTCCTTAGTAAATGGGGTGTTATATTTTTCCTATTGTCTCATAAACCTATTTTACAAAATCATGCAGTAAGTTGTAGTGGTTGGATCTGACCGTCGTTTCAAAATTTCATCAATCACAAGCGTAGAATTTTGTAGACATTTGTGGGAATGTTTAACAATGCAAACATCCTCTGAAATGAACACATTGGTGAAACTTGTCGAAAATGGAATGATTCAAAGCTATAGGAAAAGGTTGGGAAAATAATTTTTTATTCCCCCTAAACCAGTTATGAAACCTATCGGTAAAAGGGAAGACTCACATTGAAGGACAATTCATTGTTTTAATTCCCATAGTTTTGTCCAAAGAAGAAAAGGACACATGAAAAGTTTTAGTAAAATTTTTAACTTCAAATTGTATGACTTGGTAAGGTGTAGTTGGGAGGGCTAAAATTCAACGTCCTACCTTACACGTCAAGAAATTTGTAAATGTTTTTTTATTTTAACATTGCCTTTTATTTGACGTTTAAGTGTTAAGTTTACCTTACTCGTAATAATAGTTTATTTTTTTAAATAAGATTTATAATAACTATATGAAACATTGAATTCTCATATCTTTCCTCATATAATACACAAAGTTTACAAATGAATAATAAAAAAGAAAAACATAATAAACATAGTGATTGAACCAATCACACACATAAATACAAACAAGACTTAATAGTCATGGAAACCTTTAAATAGGAATCTTCACAAGCAATATAATAATCCATTATGATGGGCCACCAAATACCATGGTCCCAAAAAACCATAACCTAGTCAAANGACAATAAGACCATGACAAAAGTCTAAATTTTCATATTAGAAATAGAGATAGAAATAGAAATACACACACACACACACACACACACACACACACACACACACACACACACACACATATGTATTATTGGGAGCACAATGGAGCTCTGCAGCTCAGAAATTTCTCGAAGACCAAAGAACAAAGGAGGAGTAGGTCGTAATGGATCGCTTTTTAAAAATTTTCTATCTTTCAAATATATTTGGGTTTATTGTGCCAACTAACAATATGAGCAAGTCGTCATCTTATCCATGCTCATGCGCCAGGATGTACTCTGGTGATGATGGATATGGGTGAGGTGGACTATGACATTCCCTCACTTTTGAGATCCATCTTCTCTATTGATGAAGAAATAAAATGTCGTAGTACCTTTAAAGAAGCACTTTAAGAGGAGGCGACTTTTCACACGCAGGAAAATGATAGATCACCTTGAATACCCCTTCCAAGCAATGATGGATCTGGTACATCAAAAATTATCCCTGAATTTGAAACCAAGTCGTATAAGAGGGGCTAGACTAAAAAAGGAACCAACGGTTTTGGTGTTCAACAGGGACATTAGAGTCGAAGAAATTACAGATTACCTCACTTCATCCCTTGTTGGAGTTTCTGTGGAAAACTTGTTGGGGAAACCTCCTTAAGAAATTGGATGGAAATAAACTAGTGGGATCACTATTATATAAACTCCATTCCTTTCATATCATGTCATGGGGTTGAATTATGTTTAGATTCCACTAAATAAATAGGTATTAATGGACCACAATTAGAGTTGGGGCCCTTCAAGATTAATACTAAAAAGGTGGCAGGTTGATTTTGACACTAGAAGAGAGCCACAAAATTTGGAACAGGTTTGGGTCATCGTGCCAAGGCTTCCCATGATTTTTTTGCAAAGGCCAGTGTTGAAGACAAGCTGGGAAGATTCATCTCCTTAGAGGAAAATTGGGACAAAAAGGTTGACAGACAATGCACAAAAATATCGGTAGAATTGGACCTTCGAGATGGTTTATATGAATAAATAAAACAGGAAATGTATTGAAGCATTTGGAATCAAAGATTGGATTATTGGAAAATCCCCTTCAGATGCTTTGGGTGCAGACAAGTAGGTCATATAATACGATATTTCCTGTTCCTTGCACCAACTACTCAGAATTGAAGGAAAATATGGGTAAAAAAGATGATAGGAATGTCACAAAAGGAGGATAATCATAGTGGACATGTCAAAATGTGACGGAAAGCACACACCATAGGAACACATCTGCAACATGGAACCATGCAAGTTGGTGGATATTTCATCAACCTCCTCCCCCAGTAAGTGTGTTGTCTCTTCTGAATCCTCTCTTGTTAATACTTGTTTGATTATTGTACCTCCATAAGTACTTCCACTAATGGGTACCCTTCCTTTTCCTTGTACTTATCCTAAGATTGTCCTATCAGAAACAATAGTCTTAGCTAACCCTTATACCTCACAAGAAACTGTAAATACCTCACTATTGGTAAACACTAAATTCCACAACACCAGGGATAGGGTGGCATCTACGGGAATGATTGAAGAAGTGCTTATGGGAGGGTTAAAATCAGAGACTCCACCCAAATTTATCCTAGGAATAAAAAAGAAATAAATCAATCCATTCTAGAAATAAAACTGGGGAAACAAACAACAATCAACAAGGTCCTTAGAGTTGGTAAATCCATCTCCAGGGATAACTAATGATGTGTTTGTATTTTAATGTAAGGGGGTTAGGGGGCTCCCCCAAATTAAATTCCCTTAAGATGATGATATATAATTTAAAGCCTTCAGTCATCCTCTTATAAGAAACAATGTCAGAAGGAAAAAAATCCCAGGAAATTCTAGAGCCTTTCTTAAAATATTAGTCCTTTACTCATATTAACGTGGATGTACATTCATGAGGATTAATTACGGCCTCGAGCCCAGTCTTGAAAGAGGTAGACTCATGTAAGTTTGAAAATGTGTTGAAACATTTCTTGAGGAATGTACTACAGGAGTAACCTTCACAATTTTAAAATAATATGGTCTATTTCATAACCATAGATATTTTTGGGAAAAATTTGCTTCCAACAGGCTCTCAAAAGACTGAAATATGGTAATCAGTGGAGATATAAATATAACAATATCATAGAGAGTATTTTGGGGGAATATTGCATGTTCTGACTCCCTAAGCAATTTCTTCATTTCTCTTTTAGATTCAAACGGCCTCATTGATGTTCAACCCAAAAAACTGGAGCCAACCTGGAAGAATAGGAAAAGTGGGGAAAATGCAATCTCAAAAAGATTGGATCATTTCTTAATCTCGGAGAAATTTTATTCAATTCCTCTTACTTTTGCTTCTTAGTTTAAAGGATGTATTTCCTACAGTCATCCCATCATGTTGTCAATCAAATTACAGTATCAGAAACTAGCCTCTCCCTTCAAGTTTAACCCTATTTTTACAAAAGAAGAGGATTATAAAAACATGATAGAAGAAACATGGTCCCCTTTAAGGTATGTATCTTCAGAACCATTCATGAAACAAATGATGTATAATCTGGATAAGGTGAAATTTTTTCCAAGGAATGGGAAAACAATTCGTGCGAGACAAAAATCTGAGTTAAAGGAGGTGAAAGAAGGCATTAAGAAAATGTATAAGGAGAATATTGCAGGGTTTTTTCTGAAGCTGAACTAAAAATATTGAAAGATATGGAAGCACACCATACTATCCTACTAGCCAAAGAAGAACAACTTTGTAGGATTAAAAGAAAAGCAATTTGGATAACCAATGAAGATAATAACACAAATTCTTTCCTAGATTCGCCTCACACAGGAAAAGTGTGAATACCATAACAGAAATCCAAAATGAGCAAGGAATTAGCATAGGATCCTTCAAATATAAATGTGAAGCAGGGGTTTCTTATTTCAAAACTCTTTTTAGTGAAACATAGGGATGCCCGATCCAAGAAATTTTATAGGTACTAAGTCTCTTCCCTATATCAATTATAGATGAAATGAATGATTCCTTAACCAAAGAAGTGTTAGAAGAATAACCAAGCAGTATTTTACACTCATTTCAAAAAGGAAAGAGCCTAGGACTCGATGGGTTTATGATAGAATTCTTCTTGGGTTTTCATGAATTGATAAAGGAAGAGCTTATGAAGGTAGCCAGAGAATCCCAACATTCTAGAAAAGTCTTGGGATCAATGAATTCCACCTTCTTAGCTTTAATCCCTCAGAAACAAAAACCCACAGACTTCATATATTTCAGATTGAATGTCCTCCTGCAATGTGGTCTATAAATTAATTGCAAAGATTATTGCTCAGAGGATGAATCAGATTTTGATCTATATAATCTTGGAAGAACAATTTAGTCTCTTATTCAACCAGCAAATTCATGACACGGTCTCCTTGGACCAAGAAGCAATCCATTCAATAAACAAGAATAAGATAAAGGCCTTCAGCCTAAAAATTGATTTGTCAAAAGATTACAATAGGCTCAACTAGACTTTCTTACAACTTCTACTTATCCATACGGATTTCTTGGTAGATCTGGTGAACTGGATTATGAGTTGTGTAACCTCAACTTCATTTGCATTAACCAAAGGTACTCCCTCCTATTTTTCTACAAATTCAAGAGGACTAAGAAAATTATGTCCCCTATATCCCTTGGGAAAGACCGGTGGCTAAATCATTGAGAAAATTTGTACACCAGGCTAAGTGAGAAGGTTCATATAAGGGGGTTTTAGTTTCTATTATTGTGGAATTGACACGTATCCTCTTTGTGTGTTAAGCCCTTAATGATGAAAAATTACCCCATATAGTTTGGCACATTGCCCCCTATATTGAGGTGCATTACATATTATTTATGTCAAATTGGGTCTATTAGTTGTTATTGTACACATTTGTCTCCTATATATATGAAGGGTATATTCTCATTTTAGTCATCATTGTATCTTATATTGTCTTGTGTACTTAGTACATTGTGTAAGGAGGTTCCTCCCTCAAAGAGGATTTATATTTATCTCTTTTATTCATTTTTAATGTGTGTATTACTCTCTTATTGTCTACTTCTGGTCTTTCTATGCTATTTATGGGACTTTGTTGCATAACATTTCGTATCAGAGGTATTTCTTCGGGAATGGATTCTACAAAACAAGTAATATTGGAACTTTCGGTACAAATATTTTTATACAATGATTAATATATCGGTAAAACGGGATGATCTATATCCAGTGAAAAATTCAAATCGTGATCCCTTATAGTTTCGAAGATAATTGCAGAGGAACCTATTTTATTTTACTAGTCCAAAACTTAGTCTAAATCAGATGTTTTAGGGATAAAGATCATATCTAAGGAATCTGAGATCCAAATTGAGTGAGACCAGTTGAACCCAAAAGAAGATAGACCAAGGTATCTGTGGTATAAGTTTCATCTATAGAAACAAAATATTGGACTTGTATCATATAGTACAATATTTCTCTTCTGTATAGGCCACAAATAAGAATCTTTGGGAGATTTGCTATACTTTTTGTTGTCACGTCCAAACTAGGTCAGACTTATGGAATTGGAAATACGACACATCATGGTACGCATTACTAGGGAAATCTACTTATGACTTGGGGAAAAGGGTCACCAACATACTATGAAAATAACTTGCAGACAACTAGGGTTTTATAAACATATATCATAGAATAAGAGATAGTGGGACATGTACCTTGTTATGGATAGTTGATCCAAGATTTAACTCTTCTTCTCCAATGATACTTAGTCCTCTGATCTTCAACACTTGCAACAAAGAGTCATCTTTCTTCAAAGTATATTCTATTGCTATATAAAAGATATATGAACATTAATGAATGTATTTAGGAAAATAACAACATAAATCATAACTCATAACAATAAAATCATATATCAAGACAATGATGGAAGGAAAAAATTATTTATTAATGAATTTTAGTAAACATTACAAATCCCCTGTTTGAGACAAGGTCCTATGTACACCAAGACCTGAGTCCTCCTTGTTCCTCTCTTCAACAAAATCCTCCAACATAACCTTGCTCTCAAAATTGCTTCCCTATCCTCTACCCTTCCCCTCTTTTTATACTTGTTTGGAGAGAAGGAATTCAAGGCTTAGTATGGTTGGGGAAGTTGGGGAGGTTTCCAAACCGATCTCAACTGCCCCTAGTTAATCATATTTTTATTTTTAAATTATTTTTAATGAAACACGCAGTTTTATGTGAAGCAAATTGTGAGTGACTCACAATTTTCCTGAAGGGAAGTCACAAGTACAAATTCTTAGAGAAAACACGTAGGTTGCACATGGGTGACCCATGAATGACACACGAGATGATATAATAAAACTCGCGAGTCCAAGGTAAAGTCATATGCAAAAAGGGGTAATGTTGAAGTAAACAATATGTATTGAGGATCCAATTCATCAATATAATTATAGCTACTTCAATCCTCAGTGTCTTTTTGTGTAATGAAATATTTGATATCATTACTCAGGAGGAGAAGTTTCATTTAACTATATAACATATGCCACCTAATGTATGAGTTCAAAGGGTGACAATGGCTGAAATACATTACAATATTTTAACTCGGAGGACTCAGAACCAAGATCATAGAGAAGTACCTGAAACAGACAAACCGAGGTCATTTACAAAATCGTCACTGAGGATTCCATGTTCAATAATGTGTAACACTGGATCCTTTACAAGATACATATACATCATATAGTATGGGAATAAGGCCACATATTTTTTACAAAGGTGGATCATAGCCACATGAGTACAATGATAGATATTCAATAGCTAGAAATAGTGTCATGAGACATGGCACAATATTGTTCAACTTAGGTTATATAAGCTGTAACCCAAGGTCTTGTTCTGAATCCATAGAAACCAGTATGAATCTTACCATGTCAATACATGAGTTGAATTCGAATGTGGAAGTATACCATCAGAATGTCAATTATAAAGTTGTACTGACAACCAATGCAGAGGAGTCCACCAATATCAGTAGTGGATCCTAATGTACTATATTTGAAACACTGGGTCTTCTTCTGCGGGAGATACTGATTGGAATCCATTTTGCAAAGAGGAAGGCAATGAATCCTTCAACAGATCACATGAGTAACAGGTAGACTGGATAAGGGAAGATGTGTGTAGGATGATCTTAGAGATGAAAATTACAAGGACTAGGATGAATAGACAGAGGGTAAAGATACTTGAACAATGAGCATGACATAGAGATGACCCAAGGAAGCTTTGAACTTTCAAAGGAACAACTAGAATTATCTGCCATGTAGGAGACATTGATGGATTCCCCATGTATTTAGGACAAGTGGAAGAGTAGTGACTCAAATTATTAGTTGAATTGGGAAGTGAAAGACTAAAACATGAGTATCGGGAGACTGAAACTACTGCTTTGTTCAAGGATGACTTGATACCAAAAACTTATAATAAAAAAGTGCATTTCCTTCCTTCCTTTCTTGTTAAATGTTGACGAGTCCAAGAAAGTAAACTCAAGTCTTTATTCATTTTTTAGAAATCTTGAATAAAGAGAGAATATTGCTTGATATAACACTAATTCAGGGATTTTACGATCCCAAATTAGTCTAATCTTGTCATTGTTTTCATAATTTTAAAGTCTGAAAACTCCAAAGAATACTCCAGGGGGTGATTTTTCATAAAGTTAGTCTCCTGAGTCTGAAAAAGTATAAAACAATCCAAAGGATAAATATCTTAGCTTCTAAAGAACTAAAGTATACATTTTTTGCACTTAGTCGACAAGGTCGAAAAAATGAGTAAACTATCACCAAACTTACGCTCCTTCAAAACCAAGCATGTCGCCTTAGTTTAACATGTGTGAAGGAAGGAAATATCACTTGGAATGTTCCATTTATTTACGAGAACGGAACAAACAACAGTAAATGCGATTAGTTGTACTGAAGTTTAGCGAGCATGACGATGACATAAAGAACGCTTATAATATTTTTCATGGTTTGATCTGGAGCACGAAAAATAAAAAAGTAAGCTCAAACATGATTCTTTTTCATAAATTTAGTCCTCCGGGCCTGAAAAAGTGATAAACCTATACCCGAAGATACTCTTCTAATTTTAGAAGAAAATTTGAGTATTCATTTTTCATAAGTAATCCATAGGGTCCAGAAAAGAATTAAACTTATAACGTTATGGATGATCCTTCATTTCCTTTAATGAGTATGAAAGATCAAGTAACTCTTCTATCTATTCATGTTTAAGGATTCAGACTAGGGCTTGAAGATAACTCCATATGATGGGAGCCTTATAACCAAGGGTAGTTTAGCAAAATATACAATATGAGGTTCAATTTCATGTGAAAAACAACTATGAAGGCTCCCGTAACCTAGCAATATGCAGCATGGGTACTAGAATTGACAAGAAGTGTTATATATAGGGTAACCCATGTGATGTAACATCTGAACCATGGAAGAACAACAATGTTTGAAGGGTGAAAAGTGGTTGCAGGTTGCATTCCATGAATAAAAAAGGATATCCTAAGGTTTGTAAGGGGATAAGGTATAGATGCAAAATTGCAAAGGGACCAAATCATATCCTATATGTTAAGGAAATATGCTCTGAATTCATCCTTAACCTGGAAATCTAAGTAAAAATAAATAAAAATTAGTCCAAATAAAAATAATTTGACAAAAACTATATTAATATGGGTAAATTTTTGAAATATTTTCTATATATAGTGAAAAATTGGTCAAAAAACAATTCATTTGGTTTTGACCACAAATAGTGCAAATTTTACCTTGATATTCAAACAAATCATGTACTCAAACACGTGGATGTATTTACAAACCACAAGTTGCAGGTAGATCACCTCTCCTTTATCTTTAATTTAATGCTTTCAATTTTAAATTTTTATGCAAATTTATGGTCTTTTGGAAATTTTGTGATGACACCACGCGAGACTCATGGGTATCCCATTGCAAACTCATGGGTTCACGATGTAATCACGGGTATGCAACATGGAACCCATGAGTGACATGCACTGTGACCACTATAGAGTCATGAGTCATGCGTATAGGATGTTTTCACATATCTAATGGACAAAAACTTGATATTGTAGGCACAATGGTCCTAGAATGGAGGGAGAGAGAGCATGAGGGCATATATAGGGAAGCATTAGGGTATCCGATGAATTTAAATTTTCTTTGAAGATGTGATTTATTAAATTTCTTTTACATGGAAAACATGTGATCTCAAGTTCATCTTTTAGACTTATTGGTGCGATTATAGGATCTTGAATAGGGTATGTTTGACCTTCAAGACGAGACACTTGAATTAACCACCGAGGATATATATTTTGTCACCAGTTTATATCATAGAGGGGAACCAGTAAAATTAGGTGGCACCAGGCGTGGGGGTGATCCCATCAGCATGTGATATTATGTAAATACATATTGTATTCTAGGTACACAGAAGTCGGGGACGCAAATACAAATTTCCTAGATAACGAGCTTTCCATTCAAAGTTGTTGTGAGCACTGTTGTCTGAGTGGCAGGTACATCTGCACTGCATTTGGCCATGTGGACCCATATGCGTATAGCGATGGAATGTATGCAGATTGTAGTATTTAACTGGTGCCCCATTTTGGTTATAAGTATGAAGAAACAACTATCATACTGCAAGTTGGGAAAGAAGAAGAATTTTAGGTATGCTAGCATCTTGGTATCCTTCTTTGAGAGAGAGTGCCTGCTTTTATCCCCAGGATGAGACTTTCACCTTCACCTCCATGTGATCCTAGGCTCATAGAGTGGGGGGATGTACTCCTTTGCCAAGGTGGTGGTGAAATTTGGGGTGGATTTGACGATGACTTTTATGCATGGTGGAGTTGAAAGGTTTCTTCCTTAGAGTAATTTCCTTGTGTCAGTTTGTATTTGCATGGTGATCTCGAGCTATTTATTCCTCCAGGATAAGCATGGGGAGAGATGGGTGAGTTTTTGATTTTCAAATATTTAAATTTTTATGAATTTTGTTCACAAGTACTATATACATATATAACTTATTCGAGTCTAAGTCATATTTTATGTGATGCAGATATTGGGCCTATTTGACTAGATGGGCATCCCAAGACCTATATTCAACATGTAGATAGAGTCAGCAATGAAACCATGCTTCGTGTTGTAGAAGGAAAGCTGGTCAGGCTCATTCATGATGTGTCAACTCTGAGGATGGAACGGATTACCATTGCCATGCAGGAGCAGGTAGTGGGTGTACCTTCATCCTAGTTACTCCTACTTCAGAAGGTATCTAGGGTTGTCTTGTGCTACCGAGAGGTTGTGGCAGAGGCATTTACGGCTAACGAGACTAAGGAGCCTCCATAGATTTTAGCATGTTGAGGATTATTATCCTATTATTTTTATTTTTATGTACTTATTTACTAGATCTCCGGACCATAACTCGATGTATATGGACTATTTAACACACACACACACACACACACACACACACACACACATATATATATATAACAATTTATTTACATGTGTTTCTATGTATATATGTGCATTTGTTTTACAATCTGTGACAAATTCCATTCTAATATTTAATTAGCATATGCGTCAGTAATTATGTTTTGATTTCTTGGAATATGTTGATATATAATATGTTCAAAATTTCTTTCAAGTAGCCTAATCCTCACTAACACGCATAACAGAGTAGGATGTCTCACCTAATAGAATCCATTGAGCTGAGATACCACTAACTAAGATTCAAGTCTAACTTCTAGGAAGGTGATACCATGTGATATAGCGTCCCAAAGAAGCTCAATAACAACACTATATATGGCTACATTGTTAGTTGTAGGACCTAAGCAAGCACCTCCTGAGGCAACTAGTTGTCTTATGGGTGCATAAATGACCCAAGAAGATGAAGCCAGGTTGCAAGTGTGGTTTCTTGTGCCATCAAGGAATCCTATGAACCACTCCAAAGACATATTAAAAAACACCAAACTACATAAGAAACACTATCCATGCATGACTATTTACAAATTTATACCACTATAATACAAGAAAAATTATAATGCATAACCGTAATACTTCTTCAAGTAGAGCCAATTTCAAGGCTCAGGCATCTTGTTACCATCATAATCAACTAATTCATGTGCACCATTCTTAAGGAACTTGGACACAACATATGGGCCTAACAACATAGATTTGAATTTACCTTCCCCTAAGGGTTCCTTATCTTCATCGTATACCAAGACAAGTTCTCCTTTGGATAAAACCCTAGGTTTGACAGCTTTGTCGTATTGGTTCTTTACCCGTTGATTATGTGCTTTGTTTGTTGTAAGCACATCTATGTGTTGTTCATATAGATGTTCCATATGTAACAAACATTCCTCTATATCAGAAGTATCAGGTAGCACATGAATTGCAATCTTTAGAGATGGTATCTCACATTCCACTAGTGTGTCTACTTCCACCCCATGAACGAGTTAGAAAAGAAAAAACCTTGTGGTAGTCTTAACATTTATTTCGTAATCCCTATGCAAAGGATATAACATGGTATGCAAGTTTAATCTACTTGCATTAATATTCCACTTCATAATGGTTTTCAAAGTTTTGTTAACAACTTCTACTTTCCCATTCTCCTGTGGGTAAAAAGAAGACGAGTGGTATTTCCTAAAACCTAGCAAAGTAGTAACTCTGTCATCATCTTGTTCTGAAAGTGACTTCCATGGTCAGTGAAAATATTATTTGGGATACCAAATATGGTGATGATTTGATTGAACACAAAGTACGATGTCATATCACCATTAGCTTTAAAGGTAGGCATTTCCTTTTCCCACTTAGTAAAGTAGTCTACAGTGAAAATGATGTACGTTTTCCCCCCAGTAGACACTAGGTCGTAGATCATGAAATCCACCCCCCACTTAATGAAGGGCCCTATCGTGATGATAGGATAGAGAGGAGAAGGACACGACCACATATTTTTGGTATATAGATGGCATGGATGATATGGTTTCACATCTTTTACACAATCTTTAAATATGGTAGGACATAAATAAACCACACACAAAATGTCATGGGCCATTGATAACCCTAATAATTCCCTGCCACATGCTCTGTTGTGAGAATAATTCAGGGCAATATCTTCCTCCTCATGAGTAAGGCATTGACGTAAGATGGAACCTACCCCTCTTCTATATAATGTATCACCGATGATGAGGTATGTTTTAGTGTTCAATATTAACTTGTGTCGATCTTCCCGTGAGAAGGTCATGGGACACTTCAAAGTATGAAGATATACTAAGATATCTTTGTACCAAGGGTCAGAGCTTGATAAAAAGAAAATTTTATCATCAAACAATGGCTCATCTTCTATCACTAATATCTCATCACTCGGGAACTCTGAGATAAGTTCTACAAACACCAGAAACTTTTTTGATTTGGCGGACTAAAATTCTTAGTCAAACTATTGGAGTATGTTGATCCACTTATTGAATTTTCCCCCAATTATGCATCAAGATAAGACATACCGAAATGGATTCACGTCCTCAATTACAATATTTGTACTCAACAAAATGTAATGTCGTGACATGTGGATGGCATAGTCTGTCACCAAAACCAGTTTATCCACAAGTGAATATCTACACTTAGGACCATCCAAAGCATGACTGAGATAATAGATGACATGCTCTTGGATATTTTCATCCTCCTGAACTAGCGCTACAATGATTGTAGAATCAAATGCATCCATATACAATATAAATTCCTTAGTGTAATATGCCGTACGCAAAAGAGGAGTTGATAACAGTGATTTCTTTAATCCCTCGAATGATTGTTGCACAGCTTTGTCCCATATGAATGGGGTGTATTGATTGAGGAAGTGCATGAAACCTTTATTTATCTTGGAATAATTCGAAATAAGTCGTCTAAGAAATTCAGACTTTCCTTGTAGACTCTGTAGTTGTCTAATAGTTCGAGGATGAGGTAGATTGACAATCTCCTTGACTCTCAATAGATCGACCCGTATACCCTTGTTATAGATTCTAAATCCTAGAAGTTTTCATGATTCAACACAGAAGACACACTTTGTTGGCGTATTGGTAACTTTAGAATGTATTCACTTGTATATCTTATGTCTTGTACCCTGATGTTTATTCTGGGAAGTGTCTGTAATGTGTTTGAGTCATGTCAAGGCATTGTGGGTAACCCTCTTGTTATCACTAAAGTTGAATCCGAACTGCTAGGGTCAAGCTTAGAGAAATCTTAAATTTTGATTTAATGGGTAACTGAGTTGATAGAGTGCTGGAGGTATAACAGTACAGAGATTAGGCTAGGTTTAATGATAAAACAACAGGAAATGTATCATTGTAAAATACAATAATATGAAAGACTACGAGCATGAATTTATAAAGAATGAATCTGGTTCTGTAACAAGACATTTAAAGGTAATTGCACATCATTATAAGAATCTTGTAATGGAATGTAATTGACCATATACAGGATAAAATCATAACTAGATACAATTCATATAAAAGCAAAACAGGCTCATTATTATAATCATTTCAAAGCAGCCATTCTACATAAAGAAAAACAAAGTGTATACATGCCTTGCTAATACAATCTTAGCCCTTGTCTAGAACTCCCTTCCTCCCTTCTACCCTGAAATATATATATAAGATAGCAAAGCTAACTTATTTAGCATTTTTTGGATCTAGTCTAATGCGTTTTTGCTAAGTTTTGGCTAATCAAACAAGAAAATGACTCATATCTCTATTTAATAGGGTTATAGTTCTACTATGACTAAAACACTTAAATGTAGTGCCACTTGCAAGATCATTGATTTCTAGGAAATCACCTTCTAAAGAAGAGGATGATGCTGGATGCATCAAGTGAAATCCTTCAATGAACTCTATCGTATACACCATTGTGTCCCTCGACACAATAAGCAGTAATGTTCAACAAGTGGAAAACCTCTGCCACTTTCTCTTTTCAAAACTTGATCCCACATAGTTATCGGTCCCGAGTACTAATAATGAAGAAGACAGACTACTCATAGGACTAGGAGGATTTCTATATGATGCAGAGGGGTGCAGATTTGTGCTCGTTGCCTGCATTAAGGATGCCACTGCCATAGCTGCTGCTACTCAAGTGATGTACACACACACGACTTCTTAGGTATCCTTTCCTGGGATAAAGTGTATTGGGAGAAATTCATTTAGGGAAGCATGATCTCCAGTACCCTCATCTTTCCTTTTCACTGAAACATAATTTCCAGCAAGACAATACATGTTTTGTTCGAGATAAAAAATTCAAAGTTAATATTTGGTCAACCATAATGTCAAATTTAGCATCTTTAGTCCAAGCTTTTAAAGGTTACATTTTGGAGGACAAAATTATCAACAAGAATGAAGATAAGTGTCATCCATACAATCTACGCCAGTCATCTTCTACATATTTCTCAATCTCAATAGGAGTTTTTTGGTTTTCCAACAATTCTTTTGAGAATATAAGATTCATATGACTCGCCAAAATATCACCGAGCTTGCAGAGCATCTGTGAGTCTTCCACGTGTTGTGTTCTGGCCCCCTTACTATATAAATGGATTTTTTGGGTAGTTGGAGCTAACAACAGCACTGCTGGCACTTTCAAAACGTGAACAAAATGCAGAAAGGAAGCTAAGAGATCATCAGATATCCGTGTTGTTGGTGGCAGCCTTTTAAGACCTTTAATGGCGGCCTTTGAAAAATCAGACCCTTTGTTGATTTTAGCTATGTATAGAAATTGCTCCATGTCTTCTAGCTGTAGAGATCTTAGATTTTGCTTGAATTTTGGAATCACTGTAAAACAAGGAAATATGACTATGAAAGACAATGACTATGTGGAATATTTTGTCTTGATGAACTTTAGAACTTCATATGCTACACAAGCACTAGTAGGAGCCTTGTAGTTTTGAAGGAGTACCTATGGGAAGCCTTATGAATCAACAAAGTTTATTATTTGACTAGAGACATAAACATCTACTATTCCATAGCTGTTCAGTGGCAAGTCCAGAGGTAGCTCTATTCTTTTCCATGATGAAGAAGGGATTTGGGGAAGGGCATGTGCAAACCTTAAGCCTGCACCGTCTCCATCTTTGTATGCTATTATCACCTTGCTTCCAAATTCCATTTGCATATTCTGCTCCTTCGTTCTCACCTTGATTTTGGCTATTCCTCAATTCTCTCAGGATTTCAGGGGTCACCAAGTAAGGCTTTTGATATCAAACCAAGTTTTCCAAATCATCCTTCTACTGCTTTGTCAATTCATTATTGTATCTCTCTGAATAGAAGTATACTCTTACTAGTAATTTTGTTATTTTTATAAATTCTTGGACAGAGCATAAGCATTTGAATTTAACCTATGGGGTCAATTGAGGGCCACCTTATATGAAACCATTCTATGTGCTACCAAAAACTTATAACTTTTGTTGGAGCAGATCTGATGACAACATCTGGCTTTGGATGGGGATGGCATGCTCCCTGTGAGCTTCCAAGAACAAGTAGACCAAGGGACTTTCCATTTCATTGGGCTGGAGTCTTCATAAAAAATCTTTGCTACTTAAAAAGCTCGAAAACACACTATTGGCTAAATCTTTAAACTACTTTGCAAATTGAAATAATCCTCTCACAACAATCTGATCACATTGTACAAACTTAAGGAAATGCTTGAAGGCTCAATCTTATTTATCCACACTATCTACACTAATCAAAACTACAACTTTGGTCAATTAAAATCATGCTTCCAGTGAAGCCATACAAGTGTCTGAATACTTGACGAAAATCTTGATCTATGTATTAGCAAAATGAAAAAGGGAACAACAATCAACATATGTCTGTAATTTTGATTTTCAGATTTATCATAAAATGAATACTGAAACCTTGAATCGATAAATTCCTTGATATAGTTAGCTACCAGGTCATACCACTTTCTCAGTTTTGGATCATCAAACTTGTCTTTATTCTCAATCTTGATATCAAAAGACAGCTGAAAAGGGCTTTGAAATGACAAATTCTGTATCTTGACCTCTAAAGCTTCAATCTCTTTCTCAATATATGCAGCAAATTCTTTTAAAAAGATGACTTCAGATTCTAAGTTACATGAGCTTGACTTTAAATAAGAAGACAAAATGGAAGAAAAAATTTCATCTATTTCCCCATCAGTGCTCATATCACTCATTCCTTGAAATTTTTAATGGAAAGAGAATCTTCCCTAAACTCTGTCTTCTCCATCCATGTCTTCAGAAATATAACCCAAAAATCTGTTAATGATCTAATTGACCCAACAGACAAATATTCAACCCAACTTTTACACTTCCCTTGTAATGAATCATAGAATAATCTAATGAAGACATCTTCATGTTTAACTCTAAGTAACTCTGTAAATTCACGGAAATTAGATATGTGTTTCACAGCTAAAATAATATCTTCTCCATTGAATTTAGGACCATTTCTCAACAAATATTCATCCGAAGGAAGAATATTCGGAAAACCGGGAAGTTCTACAAAATCTAGACATGCATACCTTGAAACAATAGAAGCCGGATCAGAAGTCCTCATTAGTCCAATGAAATCATCAGCCAAGCTTTGAAATCTGGATCTGCATAAGTTGGAGTCACCTAATGAATAATTTGCAGCCACTATGTTACTAGCCCTCGTTCACCATCAAAGGTTGGATATATTCATTGCCATTCTTCCTGGGGAAGATATCTTCGCTCCTTCATCCCCGACAATAGTGCTAGAAGATGTTATCACTAAAGTTGAACCCGGACTGCTAGGGTCAAGCTTAGAGAAATATTAAATTTTTGTTTAATGGGTAACTAAGTTGATAGAGTGCTGGAGGTATAATAGTATAGAGATCAGGCTAGGTTTAAAGATCAAACAGCAGGAAATGTATCATTGTAAAATACAATAATAGGAAAGACTACGAGCATGAATTTATAAAGAATGAATCTGGTTCTGCAACAAGAGATTTAAAGGTAATTGCACATCATTATGAGAATCTTGTAATGGAATGTAATTGACCATATATAGGATAAAATCATAACTAGATACAATGCATATAAAAGCAAAACAGGCTCATGATTATAATCATTTCAAAGCAGCCATCCTACATAAAGAAAAATAGAGTGTATACATGCCTTGCCAATACAATCTCATCCCTTGGCTGGAGCTCCCTTCCTCCCTTCTACCCTGAAATATATATATATAAGATAGCAAAGCTAACTTCTTTAGCATTTTTTGGATCTAGTCTAACGAGTTTTTACCAAGTTTTGGCTAATCAAACAAGAAAATGACTCATATCTCTATTTAATAGGGTCATAGTTCTACTATGACTAAAACAATTAAATGAAGTGCCACTTGCAAGATCATTGATTTCTAGCAAATAAACTTCTAAAGAAGAGGATGATGCTGGATGCATCAAGTGAAATCCTTCAATGAACTCTGTCATATACACTATTGTGTCCCTTGACACAATAAGCAGCAATGTTCAACAAGTGGAAAACCTCTACCACTTTCTCTTTTCAGAACTTGATCCCACATATTTATTGGCCCCAAATAGTAATAACGAGGAAGACAGACTACTCATAGGACCAGGATGCTTTCTATATGATGCAGAGGGGTGCAAATTTGTGCTCGTTTCCTGCATTAAGGATGCCACCGCCATAGCTGCTGCTGCTCAGGTGATGTACACACACGCGGCTTCTTAGGTAGCCTTTCCTGGGATAAAGTTCCTTGGGAGAACTTCATCTAGGGAAGCATGATCTCCAGTACCCTCATCTTTCCTTTTCACTGAAACATAATTTCCAGCAAGACAATACATGTTTTGTTCGAGATAAAAAATTCAAAGTTAATATTTGATCAACCATAATGTCAAATTTAGCATCTTCAGTCCAAGCTTTTAAAGGTTACATTGTGGAGGAAAAAATTCTCAACAAGAATGAAGATAAGTGTCATCCATAAATTCTATGCCAGTCATCTTCTACATATTTCTCAATTTCAATAGGAGTAATTTGGTTTTCCAACAATTCTTTTGAGAATATAAGATTCATATGACTCGCCAAAAGATCACCGAGCTTGCAAAGCATATGTGAGTCTTCCACGTGTTGTGTTCTGGCCCCCTTACTATCTAAATGACTTTTTCGGTTAGTTGGAGCTAACAGCAGCACTGCTGGCACTTTCAAAACATGAACAAAATGCAGAAAGGAAGCTAAGAGATCATCAGATATCTGTGTTGTTGGTGGTAGCCTTTTAACACCTTTAATGATGACCTTTGAAAAATCAAACCCTTCGTTGATTTCAGCTGTGTATAGAAATTGGTCCATGTCTTCTAGCTGTAGAGATCTTAGATTTTGCTGGGATTTTGGAATCATTGTAAAAGAAGGAAATATGACTGTGAAAGACAATGACTGTGTGGAAGCATTTGTCTTGATGAACTTTAGAACTTCATATGCTACACAAGAACTAGTAGGAGCCTTGTAGTTTTGAAGGAGTACCTATGGGAAGCCTTATGAATCAACAAAGTTTATTATTTGGCCAAAGACAGAAACATCTACTATTCCATAGCTATTCAGTGGCAAGTCCAGAGGTAGCTCTATTCGTTTCCATGATGAAGAAGGGCTTTGGAAAAGGACATGTGCAAACCTTAAGCCTTCATCATGTCCGTCTTTGTAGGCTACTATCACCTTGCTTCCAAATTCCATTTGAATATTCTACTCCTTCGTTCTCGCCTCGATTTTGGCTATTCCTCAATTCTCTCAGAATTTCAGGGGTCACCAAGTAATGCTGCTGATATCAAACCAAGTTTTCCAAATCATCCTTCTGCTGCTTTGTCAATTCATTCTTATATCTCTCTGAATTGAAGTATACTCTTACTGGAAATTTTGTTATTTTTAGAAATTCTTGGATAGAGCATAAGCATTTGAATTTAACCTGTGGGATCAATTGAGGGCCACCTTAGATGAAAAAATTCCTTGTGCTACCAGAAACTTATAAATTTTGTTGGAGCAGATCTGATGACAACACCTCCTATTGTTCAAGGGTTAAAGTCCCCGCAGTTCCGGGGCACTAGGGTTATTAGATTCTCCTAGATAAGTCAGCCCTAGTGAGTCATTGTCAAGTCGAGAATTAGTATAAATAGAGAGTGAGCCTCTCTATTTATCACACACTCACTCACATTTAGTTGTAACGCATAGCTAAGGAAGAAGAAGTTGCTGGGGTTAGAAAGAAAGAGGCTACTGCTGTTGGGATATCATCTTATTGTTTTTGGGGCTTTCCTATTTGGTGCTGATTCTATCTCTGAGGAAGTAGCGGGGTTTTCTCCTTTATATTTTCCCCAAGTTAAATATTTGTGTTCATTGTCTTATGTGTTTGATTGTTGTGCTTTTTATTCTCTCAGTTAAGATCCTAAGTTAATGCTAGCTTAAATGATAAAAATATAACATGGTATCAGAGCTAACCTGAGAAGAAGACAATGTGCAGCTGCAAAAACTAGGGATTCCTATTTTTTGGATCTCTCTCCACATATTTTGAGCAAAAGAAGGTTGTATTGACTCTCCTCCCCAGGGCGCATCTTTCTGTCGAAGTAGAATCTAATTCTGAGCATTTTCAGTTTTTGACCCGACATTGGTGCCGAAAATTAGGGCTTTCCATAGAAGTGGAATTTTTGAGTGAGCCCAGGCCTGGATTGATCTCCTCCTCAAAATGTAAGTTTAGAGATCAATATCAAAGCATTTGGTTGGACATAAATTTGGGAAATTCAAACCCTAATCTGCTCCTAAACCAACACTGCAGAAATTCAGCTCAAGATCTAGATCTGACATCTTAACCTGGTAAGATCTAAATATTTTGTATTTCCATTTGAGGTTCTCAATTAATATGTCTCATCATACCAAGCTTAATGAAAATCTTGAGGGAGTTGATAACTTCCGAGCCTAGAAGTAAAGGATCTCCCTAGTCCTGGAAGAAAATGAGTTGGAATCCTACATCAATGAGGAGATTCTAGTTCCAGCGGGAGATGAGGCTAAGGCCTTACAAAATAAGAAGTTGGTTATGGCTAAGAGGATTATTGCTGATTCAATCAAGGATCACCTCATACCACGGGTGTCCTCCCTAAAGACACCTAAAGATATGTTTGATTCCCTAACCAAATTGTTTGAAGGAAAGAACATAAACTGGAAGATGACCTTGAGGAACCAATTGAAGAATGTGAAGATTTAGAATGTGGAGACCGTACAGTCATACTTCACTAGGGTCTCCAAAATCAAAGAACAACTTGAAGCAGTAGATGAAGAAGTGGAGAATGAAAGGATTGCAATGACCACCTTGAATGGCCTCCCTAGGACATGGGACTCTTTCATTCAAGGGATCTGTGCCAGAAAGAAGTTAGTCAAGTTCAACAAACTATGGGAAGAATGCTCTCAAGAAGAAGCTCAGATAGCAGCTCGAGAAGAAAAGATGGGAAGTGAAGATCAAGCTCTCACAGCACAATCCAAGAAAACTAGATCTAGCCACCACAGAGGTAAGTACTCTCATCAAAGGAATAACTTTAGAAAGCCTAGAGATAAGTCTAAGTTCATTTGCTATACATGTGATGAACAAGGACACTTTGCTAGAGATTGTCCTAGAAACAAAAGCAGCTCTCACAAGAAGAAGGGAAACAAGAGAAGACATCATGCTCATGCTGCAGAGGATGATGAACCTTCCATAAAAGCAAATAGACAAGACAATGATGATTCTTCAAGTGATGAAGAATATGTTCTGATTTCCACTCTCATGGGAACTATCACACATGGAAGCAATGATTGGCTTATAGACAGTGGTGCTTCCAAACATATGACAGGATTCAAGGAATCCTTTGTGAAACTATCTAAACATGAATCACCTCACAAGGTGAAACTCGGAGATGTGTACCAGTATCCATTAAAAGGTAGTGGTGAATCCTCATACAATATAGACTCTGGAAAGTCTATCAAGATGAAAGATGTATTGTTTGTACCTGGACTGAAGAAGAACCTCCTCTCCATATCTACATTGGATGCAAAAGGAATGAGGGTTGCATTTGTAGATGGTCAAGTCCTCATGTGGCTAAAGGGAAAGTCTTTCAATGATGCAGTAGTGATTAGGGAACAAGAAGGAGGACTATACAAATTGAAGGGCCAACTAGAACAAGCTTTGGTTCATGACTCGGTAGAACCAAATGAGATTTGGCATAGAAGGCTTGCACATGTGCATTACAGAGCACTACCACTTGCAAGAAAATATGTTGAAGGTATCCCAGAAATGTAGAAAAAACATGAAGGTGTATGCAAAGGATGTGCGAAAGGGAAGAACACAAAGAAGACATTTCCAAGTAGCGAGAGCAAGGAAAAAGGAATCTTGGAAATCATCTACTCTGATGTATGCGGTACAATGTCATCCATCTCACTAAGCAGGTATGTATACTATGTTTCTTTTATTGATGATTTTTCTAGAAAGGCATGGATATACATTATGAAGAAAAAAGATGAAGTATTCAGCAAGTTCAAGGAATTCAAAGTCTTGATCGAGAATCACATAGAAAATAAGATCAAGACCTTTCAATCAGATAATGGCGGAGAATTCACATCAAATGAATTCAAAGAACTATGAAAAGACTCAGGGATTAAGAGGGAGTTATCCACTCCATATAATCCACAGCAGAATGGGATTGCAGAAAGAAAGGATAGAATGATCATGGAAGGAGCAAGGGCCATGCTTCATGATCAATATACTCCCATGCATCTATGGGAAGAAGTTGCTAGAACAACGGTGTATGTATAGAAATGTACTCCACACAGAGTACTTGAGAAAAATACACCTAAATAATTCTTCTTCGACAAGAAACTAGAAGTTAGACATCTCAGAATATTTGGCTTTCCTGTATGCATACACATTCTGAAAGAAAAGAGGATGAAATTAGATCCTTTAGGAAAGAAGGGTATATTTGTGGGATACTCTGAAATCTCGAAGGCTTATATAATATACTTCCCAAGGTTCAAGAAGATTGACATTAGTAGAGATGTAAAATTTGACAAAGATTCAGCTTACATCAAATCCAGGAAGAGACCGGCTAAAGAACCTGAAGAAATAAGAGCACCCAGAATTCATGATACAACCATGAACGAAGAAATTCAAGAAGAAGATAAAGAATTAGAATAAACTCAAGAACCTATAGATCCACCTTAGGAGAAGAATCCTCACAAGAGGAAACCTGCTTGGGTACGTAAAATTATTCAAGGTGCAGAAAGATATGGAGCTTCAGAAGAAACACACAGAGGAAGAAAGAGAACTAGGTCCTGCTCTAGTTATGTAGCCTTGCTATATGACATTATTGATAAAGAACCTTCCAACTATTAAGAAGTGGTAGAAAGGAAAGAATGGAAGGAGGCTATGATCGAAGAGTATCAATCGATCATGAAGAATGATGTTTGGGATGTTGTCCCAAGACCATAAGGGAAGTCCATTGTAACTTCCAAATGGATCTACAAGATCAAGCATGCTACAGATGGTAGCATAGAGAAATATAAAGCAAGATTCGTGGCTCGTGGTTTCTCCCAGAAAGAAGGAATAGATTATGAAGAAACTTTTGCACCTATAGCCAGATACACTTCCATCAGATCAGTACTTGCTTTGGCTGCAGTGATGAAATGGAATATACACCAGATGGATGTCAAGACTACTTTCTTGAATGGTGTAGTAGAAGAGGAAGTGTATGTGGAGAAGCCACTCAGTTTTGAGACACATGACATGGAATCTCATGTGTGTAGATTGAAGAAAGCCTTGTATGGTTTGAAACAGGCACCCAGGACATGGTACGACAGAATTGATGGCTTTCTATCCAGTTTGGGATTTACCAAGAGTAAAGAAGATTCCAACCTTTACTACAAGGTTGAAGATGGAAATATAGTGATACTCCTACTGTATGTGGATGATCTATTTGTAATAGGTATGGATGGGTTGATTGCTGATACAAAGAGGAAACTTGCTACCGAGTTTCAAATGAAAGACTTGGGTATGATGCACTATTTCTTAGGCATGGAGGTGTGGCAGAATGCGGATGGAATCTTCCTTGGACAAGGGAAGTATGTATTAGAGATTCTAAAGAGATTCAGGATGATGGAATGGAAGGCCATAACCACACCTATGGCATCGAACCTGAAGCTATTGAGTGATGCTTCATTAGAAGCGATTGATGCTACGATGTATCATCAGATGATTGGGTCCTTGATGTACCTGACGAACATGAGACCATATATTTTCTTTGCTGTGAACACCTTGAGCCAGTTCCTAATAGATTTGAGACATGTTCACTTGATTGTTGCAAAGCATATTCTGAGGTAGCTGAAGGGTACAGTTGATTATGGGCTCAAGTACGAGGAAAATCATAAGATTAACCTAGAAGGTTATGTTGATTCAGATTGGGCAGGCAGTGCCATCGATAGGAAGAGCACTTCAGGATGTTGCTTCAATATGGGATCAGGTATGATCTCTTGGTTTAGCAGGAAGCAGCCCTGTGTGGCATTGAGTGTTGCTGCAATAGAATATGTCACAGCTTGTTCAGCTAGTTGCGAGGCAATGTGGCTGAGAAAGCTACTGTCTGATTTATTTGATCTCTAGTTGGATGCTACTTGTATATATTGTGACAACTAGAGTTGTGTGAAGTTGTTAGAGAACCCAGTGTTTGATGAAAAGTCGAAGCATATCGAGATCAAGTATCACTATATCAGGGATATGGTGTAGAGAGGAGCAGTGAAGCTCTAGTATGTTGCGACAGACGAACAGATAGCTTATGTGTTGATGAAGCCATTGGAAAAAGTGAAGTTTGAGTACTTTAGGGAGAATCTTGGTGTTTTCTAGATCAAGGTTCCCTCCAAAGGGAAATGATTAGACCTAGAGCCATCTTGACATGGTGAGAGGATTAGGTTCCTTCCATGGTCAGATGTAAGGGATGAGCCATCCTGTCATGGTGAGAGAATTTGATTCCTTCCATGTCAGATGTGAGTGCTAAGCCATTCTGATGTGACTATAGGATTGGTTCCTACATGATCAGATATAAGTGTTGAATTCCATTCTTGGAATGGAGGTACCTGGTTAGTTACCAGGAATACTCAGTCTGGGACTGAGGACCATTCTGATATGACTGTAGGATGTAGTCTTACATGATTGGATGTGAGTGCATGACCATTCTGATGTGATTGGGGGATGTGTTCCCACTTGATCAGATATAAGGGTTGATGTCATTCTCTAGGAAAATGGAGACACCCGGTCAGTTACCAGGAATCCTCAGTTTTGGACTGAGAGCCCTTTCAATGCGATGTTTTCGAACATGGTCAAATGTAAGTGCAGAGCCTTTCTGACAAGATGAGGTCGGATGTAAGTGCAGATCTTTTCTGAAAAGATGAGGTCAGATGTAAGTGAAAATCCTTTCTGACAAGATGAGGTTGGATGTAAGTGCTGAGCCATTCTAACGCGATGTGTTTACACATGGCCAGATGTGAGTGTTGGGCCTTTCTGACAAGATGAGGTCAGATGTGAGTGTTGGGAATTCCTTTCTGATAAGATGAGGTCAGATGTAAGAGCTGGGAGGACCATTCTGACTTAGGGTCAGATATAAGTGCTGAAGACCTACATGAAGGGTAGGCGTACAACCAGCATGAAAAAGGGCTAGCTCTGTAGAACTTCCTGTGATGAGAAGAATCGAGAGATAGCACCATTCTGAGATAGCACTGATGATGATGATATAGACTTGATGATGATCCAGATCAAGTGATGATCCAGATGTGATGATGATCTAGACTTGATGATGATCCAGATCAAGTGATGATCCATATTTGATAATGATACAGTGATGATGATCCAGCAGTGATGATTCAGTAGTCGTGGTGATACAAATCCTATGATGAAGAAGACTTGAAGACAATGATGAATTGAAGATGAAGAAGACTTGAAGATGAAGAAAACTTAAAGATGAATATGATGAGATGATCCATTCGATACAGAGAAGAAGACCAATGCTGAAAATTGTGTCGAAAGAATACCTTCCTAGTTAAGAGGGAGTGTTGATGTATTTGTAACTTCAGAATGTATTCACTTGTATATCTTATGTCTTGTACCCTAATGTTTATTCCAGGAAGTTTTTGTAATGTATTTGAGTCATGTCATGCCTCGATGTTCCTATCAGGAGGTTCTATAATATAAAAAAGTCATGTCAAGTCATTATGGGTAACCCTCCTATTGTTCAAGGGTTAAAGTCCCCGCAGTTTCGGGGCACTAGGGTTATTAGACTCTCCTAGAAAAGTCAGCCATAGTGAGTCATTGTCAAGTTGGGAATTAGTATAAATAGAGAGTGAGCCTCTCTATTTATCACACACTCACTCACACTCAGTTGTAGTCCATAGCTGAGGAAGAAGAAGTTGTTGGGGCTAGAAAGAAAGAGGCTATTGCTGTCGGTGTAGCTAGGGTTTTCACCCTAGCTTGTGCTGATGAGCACCTACTAAGGAATGTGGATTCCTTAGTAGCAGTTCAATAATGTAAATAAAAAGAGACAGAAATGAAAACTAAGCTAAAGTAGTAAAAGTAAAGAACGTAAAGCAAAACAGTAAGGAAATGTGTAATGGTAATTTTTTGATTAATATTACCTCCAATGAGGAGGTTGGTGGAGTCCGTTGCGCTGATCCGATGTCGGTGGCTCCGAGCTCCAAGCTGCTCCTTCTCCTTCTCCGATGGTGGAAAATAGGCCAAAAGGGTTCTCAATGGTGAAAATAGCTTGATGGTAAGCTAGGGTTTCACGAGATGTTTCGGCAGAGTAAGGGTGCTTATGACTGTGGATGTGAAATGAGGGGTCTCCATCACTTATTTATAGTTTTTTAGTGGTGGAGTGCTTGCCCATGGTTTTTGGAAACCATGTGGTTTAGGGCAACTTGTTTAGGGTTTTTGCTGTTTTAGGGTTTTCCTCCTTTTTCCTCATTATTTTTATTCCTTTTCTTCCCTTTTGGGATTTTTGCTATTTTTAGAGGAATTTTGGTTATTTTTGGAGGAAAAAGGGGTTTTTTTGGCCTTTTGGAGGCATTTAA
>LPNX011126457.1:405696-499489 GCA_001517045.1 Pseudotsuga menziesii | reverse complement strand
GGAGGCTCTTTAGTGGGATTTTCAGGGAAATATGGTAGGCAAATGGACAAATGAGCCATGTAGTGAGGTAGATGAGGTAGTTAACCATTTTTGGGTGTTAACAGTCGGGATATCATCTTACTGTTTTTGGGGATTTGCTATTTGGTGCAGATTCTATCTTTGAGGAAGTTGCAGGGTTTTATCCTTTATGGTTTCCCCAAGGAAAATATTTGTGTTCATTGTCTTATGTGTTTGATTGATGTGCTTGTTATTCTCTCAGTTAAGATCCTAATTTAATGCTAGATTAAATGATAAAAATCTAACACACTTATGCGTATTTAAGCAAATCTTATAGTGCCTGCATCTTTCAAAAACTAAACGAATATTATCTGGATGATATTTTCTTTTATGAGAATGAGCCAGAAGATCATCTAAGTAGGGCTTGACAGAATGCTTGATATCATGAAACATGAAATTCATAGTTCGTTGAAATGTTGCCCCAATATTCTTTAAGCCAAACGACATTTTCTTGTACGCGAATGTACCCTAGGGATAGATAAAGGCAGTTTTATGCTGGTCCTCAGGTTTAATTTGAATCTATTTATATCTCGGGAAGCCATCCATAAATGAAAAAAATTATCTACCTACACACGCATCAATAATATGATATATGAACGGTGTGGGGTAGTTATCCTTAGGGAATTCATTGTTCAAATCCCTAAAATTGGTACAAGCATGTATGGTCCCTTGTTTCTTATCAACTGGAATGGGTTTGGTTACCCATTATGTGAGAGAGATAGGGTATATGAAGCCGAACATCAACAATTTTTCTACTTCGGCCTTGACAGGTGCCACTTTTCGTAGATTCACGGGTCGAAGATTTTGCTGAATGGATTTAACATTAGGGTATGTTTTAATATCATGCTCTACAATGAATGGGTCGATGCCTAGAATCTCCTCATAAGACCAAGTGAAGAAATCATGAAATTCCTTGAATAAGGCAGTATAAATGGCAATTTATTCAGGTGAAGAATTTGCTCCAATATAAAAATTATACATGGCATCAGGTTTGGTGAGGATATTGATCAATATAGTAGTGGGATTCTTTTCCATATTCCCCTTGAAAAACACTCCTTTCTTAAGAAAATGGTTTACAGGTTGTGTTGGCATTGAGATTTGAGCCCCCAAGATCGAGCGAGGGGAGGCCACTCCCGGGAAACAACAAAAACACTTTAGACTGTGCCTCCATCCCTGCGCAGTCAGAGAGGGATCTCTCATTCGTTATCGGAGTCTACTCCACATAAAGTTGTCAATCTTGTGTGTCACCAGATTCTACTCCGCATAGGATTTTCAATCGGCATGATCAGGGGGCTAGGATCCTGAATGGGGCAAAGTATGTTGAGGAGAGGTGCATGGTGGGATCACCAGGGGCAAGGAACCATGGGAAAATGGAGTTAAAACCTGTGTAAGAAACGATTACAAAGGGAAATAATGATGTGGGATTGCAAACAGAGGTAAGATATCCGTTGATTTCCCAATCAGGAGATATTTAGCAAGCAATTAGAGGACAAGAAGGGACAGTCCATCACATGGAGCACCAACGAGATGAATTCCATGCAACTTTAGAAGAACCATTGATAAATGCCTGGAACAATAGTAGGAGCATAGCGAGTATGAATTCCTAATCGTTATACACTAAGTTGTAGACATGAAAGCAATCAACAAACTGGAATGGAAATAGGAAACACATTTACACGTAAAGGAAAATACATATTGGGAAAAGCAATGACACATGAATCTCTGCCATGAGAAATGGTTCTTTCATTGCAATTTATTCATACACAGGTATCAAGTTTTATAAATGGGGAGCCTCAGCCCGAGAATGTTTCCCAATATAATTCAACAACTCCTTTCTCCCTCTATCGAGAGTGTTTTTATACAATCCTATTGTTGAGACTACTGAATTGAAGCTGTTACAAGTCACCATCAGGCATTAATAGTGCAAGGAGTGGACTATCGCCACGTTTTACAAATATAAACAGACATTATGGTGCTAGTGGCTGCATTCAGTTCGGCTATCATGATGAATGATGAGTATGATGCCTCCCTCTCTGCCTGAAATGTGTACTTCCATCGTGTTCAAATGCAGCTTTCTACATGGTCACATGCTGGAAAAGTGGTTGGCCTCCTTCGCTAGTCCCACCACATCTGCCACCTCCTTCCTCTTCGGGTAACACTGTTACCTATGGGATTTGGAAGAAGTGCCACATCGTTTCTGGTTGAGAAATACCTATGGGGTGGTTTTTCATTCTTGTACTCCTCACCTCTAGTGAGATGATCTCCCACACAGGCACAAGGGTGCAACGTATCTACACCAACCCCATCACCCCTGGCAAGTGGACTTCAAAAACCAGGTTGTTAGGGCTTTAAACCCTTGACGCTCCCATCTGAACAAATGTTTATACATGGAACAATCAATGACTGTCCCCTTTTGGGGAGGATTTGGTGGGCGCGATGTTATGAGGGGTTCCTGAAAAAACACTTACGGGAAGTAAGTGTCCAAACCTTGCGTCATTGGAGACACGGGTATCACGTCTAGGCCCCGATGGCTATTGTCATCATTGGCATGCAAATACTCTCACCAACCATCAACATCCCCAGATGGACAAGCTTCTCAAACCAGATCTTCATCGTCAAACTCTATCAGGCCTTTGCGGCTTCATGGAGAAATAGAACTCGGGCTCTGGAGATATGTTAGTTCACTCTTGTTGAACTGAAGGTAGTGTTTATAGGGATTCAGGACTGATATTCACAATGGCTGGTCAACATTCCTGCACATTCTGTCATCGAGTGTATCTGGTCTCAACATGTGTGAAGTCGTGAGCAGAGCGATCCTTTACTTGCTGGGGATCTAGTCATTTGGTCTCATCGGCCGTGGTGCCTTACTGTCTACTATGGGAAATAGTTGTGGATGTCATCTGGTATAGTAGATTCATGCTGCATATTTCATGAAGTGGATGCTCCCACGTTTCCTTGTTCCTTTCAAGTGGGAAACGGAATGGTCCCCCGCGTCGTGTTGGCTTTGCCTCGTGTGAGCAATGGATTTGCTGGCTATTTTCCTCATTTCCGTAGGCCAACTCACACAAAATCCACCTATCCTTTCATGATATGACTCTGCCATAGGGATGATTCCACCTTTGCGCGTGCTACAAATGGTGTTGGAGAAATTGGCCAATCCGCGAGAGCACAGATTACACGCGTGAACGTCTCCTCTGCCATCATCTCCACACCGGATGCGAAATATGTACCTCAGGGATCTTCTTAATCATCTGATCAAAGGAATATTTTATGTCCACCATCCATGTTCCATTCATCTTGCTGCCAACTTTTCTCTTCTGAACACCACGGGAAGTTCTGGATCATTACACGTTCTTAACCATCGATTGAGATCCACCTTTCACACAGCTGTCGATCCGAGTGGGTCCCACCATATTTCTTAATGGGAAACTTAGATATTTTTCCATGATATTTCACATTGTGAAATGAAGCGTAGTCGTAGATTTATCCCTTTTCTCATCACAGCTGTCAATCTTCATGACCTCTACCACTTTTTCACAATTTGAGATTGCGATTTTACCTGCACAAGTATAGATCGTGAAATTAATTTAGGCTGCAGATCTTCCCTGGATCTCATCTCAACCATCAAAGGCCTCTGATCATTAGCATGTTTCACAATCCAAGACGAAAGTATTGATCATGCATATTTGCTCGTGTGAAGCGGTTTGGAGTCATTGATCCACCTCCGATCAATCGCATCCTTTGATTATGAACCCGTCCAGATGTTAACAGCACACCTGCTGCTTTCCTCATTGAAGGGTGGTCACATGAAATTCGATGGACTGGGACCCCTACTGAACCTCCATCAAGCCCTTATATCAATCTGTTAAAAACAAAGTGTTAATAACTAGCTCCACGAGGGATGCTATCCTCCCAATGAGGTAGCAAAGAACCCTCCGTAGACCAAGTGCCGAAACAATTGGGCAACCTTCAGTCTTTCTTTGACACCACCATGCCACTACTTTAGCGAATTCATGCCACTCTTGCAAATCATGCTGGTGACTGTAAACCTGTGCTGGTAATTGAAAATGAAAACAAACTGAAAACATTGATGAAGGAAATGCTCGATAAAAGATGAGCTTATTTTCTCCTACCTACTCTACCTAACTTTGTACACAAGTCCGATTAAGTGAAATCATACTTCCAATGAATCCAATCAAGCAACTTGCCTAATATTCTTGATCTTGTATGGTGCTTGATGGACAAAAATGAAATAGATAATGGGAGAAGGAAATGGTAAACAAACTGATCTTTAAGTTAGAGATGCGACCAATCATTTCCTTCACCCAGACCCTCCATGTATTTGGCCATGAGGTCATAGAAATCAGGGCAACCTCCAACACGCTCTGTCACCTACTCCTGGGAAAGCTGTCCAAAGCTTCCTTCTTCCAGGGAGTCTTCAGGCTGAAACTCAAAAGATTGCAGATGAGGACCTATAGAATCTCTCTCCAATGGAATATCCCTCTCTCCACTCGAAATTTTTGTAACAAGGGCATGATTTGCTTCGAGAGGAAGGTCTTCAGCTTCTCCAGTGGAACCAAGTAGGAATAATCCTCCTATGTGAGGTGGCATTCCTGAAGGTGGAGTATCAGAAAAAGTGTTTATCTGTAAACTGCTGCATCCGTCTTCATTTCTGTACAAGCTTCTGGCCTGCATCACCTCTGTTTCTTTCTACTTTTGCTTGGAGGCCTTAACCATGTGTCATATCAATTCAAAAGAGGCATAACACAAGGATAAGATATCACCTCCAGTTCCCTCATCATATTTTCCCACTTTGACCTCCTGATTTTGCATTGCACTTTGATTTCTTTTATCAGAAGGCGTTGTTTCAACAGCTGGCTTGTCAGGTATATTTTGCAAGTACACTTCTTCATATTCATCGTACACAGGTGCACCAAAATCCTTCTTAAAATCATACCTAGTTGACCAGGGGTGGGGCAGGTCACCATCTTCAAAGAATAATCCTGCAGGACTGCCTATTCCATCCCGAGGCCGGTCATCTTTCTGCATACCATGAGAGATCTTTGATGGGCTAGAGGCTTCCTCCTTCTCCTCATAGGGCCCAACCAATTTATATTTATCTTTTATTTCACCGCCACCATCCTGACCTGATGATCTCTTGGACATCTCAAGGTTTTCCTCAACCTCCAAACAATCAGCGAACATCTACTGCAGGGTGGTTTATTTTCTCTCCAAAAGAAGCAAGGATGAGTCAGGGGAAAAGGCGACTCTATAATAGATCTTAGAAGCATTCTCAAGAGGTTGAATTCCCTTAGGCATGTTATAATAAGAGATTGTGAATATTCTATTAAAACTGGATATGGCCTCCCCCTCATGCCTCCTTAGGGAATGAAACTATGAAAGTATTTTCTCCAGTGGCCTTCTCCTACCCCAAAACCTCAAGAATGTGCAAGAAATCTCTTCCCAAGTGTTGATAGACTTAGGTTGCAAGTGTTTAAACCAGACTTTGGCATCTCCTTGCAAGGATAGAGAAAATGCCCGCATGCAGACATCATCATGTTCTATCTCTAAAAGGTCAGATAAATGCTCAAAGGCTTGTACATGTTTCTAAGTAGTCAAGTTTTTAGATTCTCCATTGAACTTGGGGAGGTACTTGTAATATTTTGTAGGAAAATCATGGAGGATAGGAGGCAATTGTAGCGGTTTATATCAGCTTGGAGAAATGGGGAAGGAAAGGTTAGGTATGATAGCTAAAATATCGTTCGAGGTTTCATTAATTTCACAAGGGTGTCCTTTGACATCGGGCACCCCTGGATAAAGATCTAGGCCAAAATTAGATGTACAAGATGACACAATGCTTTTGGTTCATAAAGAAGGATAAACAGGAACATATTCATGGCTTTGCTCAGGATGAGCTGGGCTATAGAAGGTTGTTTTGATAAATCTAAGAAAATATAAGAGAAAACTTACAAGATATGATAAGGAATCCTGGAATAAACGTGGACTAAATTGCTTGGACCTTCCGCCATGCATTTCTAAGCTTTATGAGGGGTCCATTTTCCAGGTGGGATCTACGATCCTTCCTCGTTTATTAGATTTCTGGGTCACACCACCAACGGAGTCGCTGAAGTCTGAATCCTTCAAGAGTGGAGTCACCAGGTGAAAAGTGCTCAACCTTCTTGATGTCTAGCTGATTGTTCACCATCAACAGCCAAATCTAAATCATTGTCATTCTTCCCAAGGAAGATATTCAAGTTTGTTCTCTGCAATAGTGCTAGTTTGCTGGCACCGGGATTTGAGCCCCCAAGGTCGAACGAGGGGAGACCGCTCCCGGGAAACAATAGAACCACTTTAGACTGCGCCTCTGGCCCTACGCAATTAGAAAGGGATCTCTCGTTTGTCACTAGATTCTACTCCACATAATGTTGTCAATATTGTGTGTCACTAGAGTCTACTCCGCATAGGATTTTCAATCGGCATGATCAGGGAGCTAGGATCCTGAATGGGGAAAAGTATGTTGAGGAGAGGTGCATGGTGGGATTACCAGGGGCAAGGAACCATGGGAAAATGGAGTCAAAACCTATGTAAGAGCATAGTGAGTATGAATTCCTAACCATTATACACTAAGTTGCAGACATGAAAGCAATCAACAAACTAGAATGGAAATAGGAAATACATTTACACGTAAAGGAAAACACATATTGGGAAAAGCAACGACACATGAATCTCTGCCATGAGAAATGGTTCTTTCACTGGACTTTATTCATACACAGGTATCAAGTTTTACAAATGGGGATCCTCAGCCCAGGAATGTTTTCCAATCCAATTCACTAACTCCTTTCTCCCTCTATCGAGAGCATTTTTATACAATCCTATTACTAAGACTACCAAATTGAAGCTGTTACAAGTCGCCATCAGGCGTTATCAGTGCAAAGAGTGGACTATCGCCACATTTTACAAATATAAACAAACATTATGGCACTAGTGGCCACATTCAGTCTGGGTAATAGCTTGACATGTATGGCTATCATGACAGATGATGAGCATTATTCCTCCCTCTCTACCTGAAACGTGTGCTTCCACTGTGTTCAAATGCAGCTTTCTGCATGGTCACATACTGGAAAAGTGGTTGGCCTCCTTCGCTGGTCCCATTGCATCTGCCACCTCCTTCCTCTCTGGGTAATACTATTACTTGTGGGCTTTGGAAGAAGTTCCGCATCGTTTCTATTTGAGACAGACCTATGGGGTGGTTTGTCATTCTTGTACTCCTCACCTCTAGTGACATGAGCTCCCCCACAGACACAAGGGTGTAGCATATCTACACCAGCCCCATCACCCCTGGCAAGTGGACTTCACAAACCAGGCTGTTAGGGATTTAAACCCCTGACACTCCCATCCAAACAAATGTTCATACATGGAACAGTCAATGACTATCCCCTTCTATAGAGGATTTGGTGGGTGCGATGCTATCAGGGGTTCCTGAAAAAACACTTACGGGAAATAAGTGTCTAGACCTTGCGTCGTTGTAGACGTGGGTATCATGTCCAGGCCCCGATGGCTGGTGTCATTGTTGGCATGCAAATACCAAGGTGACAAGTGAGTATGGAACCTTCTCACCAACCATCAATGACCCCAGAGGGACAAGCTTCTCAAACCAGATCTTCATCGTCAAACTCTATTAGGCCTTTGTGGCTTCATGGAGAAATAGAACTCAGGCTTTGGAGATATGTTAGTTCACTCTTGTTGAACTGAAGGCAGTGTTTATAGGTCTTCAGGACTGATCTTTGCAAAGGCTGGTCAACATTCTTACACATTGCGTCATTGAGTGTATCTGGTCTCAACATGTGCGAAGGCGCGAGCAGAGCGATCCTTTACTTGCTGGGGATCTAGTCATTTGGTTTCATCGGTTGTGGCACCCTACTGTATGCTATGGGAAGTAGTTTTGGACACCATATGGTACAGTAGATTCATGCTGCATATTTCATGAAGTGGATGCTCCCACGTTTCCTTGTTCCTTTGAAGTGGGAATTGGAATGGTCCTCCACGTAGCGTTGGCTTTTCCTCGTGTGAGCAATGGATTTGCCGGCTATTTTCCTCATTTTCGTAGGCCAACTCACAAAAAATCCACCTATCCTTTCATGATATGAATCTACCACAGGGATGATTCCACCGCTTCACGTGCTACAAATGGCATCAAAGAAATCGGCCAATCCACAAGAGTGCAGATTACACGCGTGAACGTCTCCTCCATTGTCATCTCCACACCGGATGGGAAGTCTGTACCTCGGGAGTCTTCTCAATCATCTAATCAAAGGAATATTTTATGTCCATTGTCAATGTTCCATTCATCTTACTGCCAACTTTTATCTTTTGAACACCATTGGTAGTTCTGGATCGTGACACATTCTTAACCATCGATCGAGATCGCCCTTTCACACAGCCGTCGATCCGAGTGGGCCCCACCGTATTTCACAATGGGAAACTTAGATATTTTTTCATGCTAGTTCATATTGTGAAATGAACCATAGCTATATATTTATCCCTTTTCTCATCGCAGACAACAATATTCGCAACCTCTACCACTTTTTCGCGATTTGAGATTGCGGTTTTACCCACACAAGTATAGATTGCGAAATTAATTTAGGCCGCAGATCTTCCCTGGATCTCATCTCAACCGTCAAAGGCCTCCCATCATTAGCACATTTCAAAATCTAGGATGGAAGTCTTGATCGTGCATATTTTTTCACGTGAAGCGGTTTGGAGTCATTGATCCACCTCCGATCAATCACAGCCTTTGATTATGAACCCTGCCCGATGTTAACAACACACCTGCCACTTTCCTTGTTGAAGGGTGGTCACATGAAATTTGAGGGACTGGGACCCCTACTGAACCTCCGTCAAGCCCTTATATCAATCTATTAAAATAGAGTGTTAACAGGTTGATTAATACCTTCAGTCAGTCTCACGTGAAACTCAGAGTTTTCAATCCTGCTTAGATCTGGTAGGAAATAGGACATGTGATTTAAGTCTTCACAAATTTTATCAGGTCCTATCATATCCTCCAAAATGGCTTCATCGGATGGTAAAACCATATTTAATAATTCATACGAATAGGTTGAGTTCACTTCCCATGAGAGAAAATAGGCTTCATCTGACTCTTCTGAGATGGGAGGAGTCAAGATGGAATCAACAATAGCATCGAATATAGATTGGTAGGATACCTATGCTGCTGATAAGGGAACATCATGTTCATCTTGCGAAGGGAGAACCCACAGATCAATTCTATATACAATTGTACAAACTTTCTTCCCTACACTAGTCGTGACTAGGTAGTTTATAGGAGCGGGCATTGCAAAAGTTCCCATTAAGGATGTGTACATTCCAACTCCTAAAACCTCATTTGTTGGGAATAGTTGATCAATCAAAGGTACATTATACTCTGAAGTCTCCATACAACCCTTATTTGTACATGATAGTTGATCAACAATCACCAACTTTCCTTCATGAGGGAAAATGAGGACTCGAAAGATGGATGACAGAATAGCGCACATAGCATAGGTCCAACTCCTCCTCAGTAGTAAGTTATAATACAAAGGGGAATACACAACTTCAATTTCTACTGAGATCATTTTTCGTGCCAGTTTTATATCAAAATAAGGCAGGATTCCATGCATGAGGAAATATCTTCCATCAAAACCTATCAGCAAAGTGTTAGATGGGACTAACTCAGGGAATCCTAGAGCTTTCCAACATGAAATAGACATTACGCATGTGGATGTTAGCAGGCGGTTTTGATGAAGATAATATGTGCATCACCAAGGGCGATGCACAAGATCGAAGATGATGTGCAAGAACAAAGATGGCATGCAATGAGGGAAAGTAAAAAAAGAGTCGGCTTGGTCATGATTTTGTAGTAATTGGTCATAGTTTTGTAGTTTTGGTCCAAGTTACTTAGGAAGTTGATCAAAGTGGGACATTTTGTAAAATGCGCAAGCTGATAAATAGAGATAGGAATGTAATGTTGAGGGGACATCTTGGATCCATGGTATGATATGTTATCTAAGCTTAGTTGAATTCAGAACGTGATTGTGTGATCTTATGTGGAAGAATGATTTTTGTTTTGTCGGAATTGTGAAGATGTTTTTGGGAACCTGTTTTGATGCGGAAGTAATATGACATGACAGAAGCTGATGAAACCACTGTGTTTTATGGATTTTTTCTTTTCTTATGTTAAATGATACAATGTGAATGAATTAATGCCACAGTATGTATGTTCTTTCTAAGTGATGCGATGCTTTTGTGTTTTGAATCATGTTATGGTGGTCGATCTATTTATGACTATATTGTTGTGATCTGAATACGTTGTTGCAATCTGATGATGTGAATTCATGATAGTAAACCCCTATTTGGATCTCCGAATTAATGTTGTGATAGTTAGACAGTAGATGCACAAAAATTTCTTCTTACTATGTAAACATGGTTCCGACAGCTCTCCCATGAACATCTCAAGTGAGACTTCATCTTCTTCCATGGTGTTTCCGGATGGGGTAAAACTTTTCTGGGATGGTGCTCAGGGAGATCACTGAGTTAAGGGTGTCAATAGAGTGTGAACCCCTATCGATGGACCTGTGTCAAAAAATGCTTCTGACGAGACAATAGATTCAATATTGGTTCGATTAGAAGGCTCAAGAATTTGCAGCAGAAGAGAATCAAAATTCGAGGATAACAACAAAGAGTGGCTAGGAAGGTATATNGAGACAATAGATTCAATATTGGTTCGATTAGAAGGCTCAAGAATTTGCAGCAGAAGAGAATCAAAATTCGAGGATAACAACAAAGAGTGGCTAGGAAGGGATATTTATTCTGATCTCCATGATTATTTCTTCTCTAATTTTATGATCATGTTGTATGAGTGATTGGAACACTTGACCTATCGAAAGACGGATTTTCAAGGAATTGAACCTACTTACCAGACCCCGGAGCTAATCCAGCAATTGAAAGAGGTAGACAACAGAGCATCGAGGGTTTTCGAAGTGTGGCTCAACAACATATTGGAAGGATACATTATTGATCTTGAAGTCGACATAGTTAAGTATTATAGTGACCTGGAAATGGAATTCTTCAAAGGACTAAAAGGTATATTTCTGTTATCTTTGAAATTGTCGATTAAGATGCTCATTTGTGAAAAGGGTGTATTGAAGATGAATTATGACAAGTACAGCCATGGTGTGCATGGATTGCGGGTACTACGAAGACAAGGGTTAGATGGAATGATATGGTGTATATGTATGGGATTTACGATGAGACTATGAGGGAAGCTGAGGAAGCGTGTGGTTTTTTACGAAGTGGGGTGAGGTTCTGGTAAGAGAAGAGGTAGAGGATTGAGGAGAGTCCTACTATGATTGGAACAAGAAGCTATGAGAGAATATCACAAGGGACTAAGAGACCCTACATCAATGAAGGAGATGACCAGGATGCACCCAATCCCTAGGAGAGACCAACCCAAAGAAACAATGTACTCACACCTCCACGAATTGCACCGCACTCAGGAAGAAACACTAGCTCAACACCAAAGTGTTTGACATGTCATCAACACACTAATAGTAGAGGATCAACGAACGTAGGAAGAAGTCCCAGGATGGTGGGAGATGATGTAAAGTTACCTCTATTTTAGGGGAATGAGGCCCAGGATCCCGAACAATACTGGTTTCTATGCGAAGCAGTTTGGACTGTAAAGAAAGCTCATGATGATGATGTTAAGAAAGGTCAATCAACAACAAATTTTTGGGGTAGTGCACTGGAATGGTACATGGAATTTGTACAGGTTCCCAGAGGAATCCTAGTGAAGACTCTAGCAGAGATTATAAATGGATTGATCAAAAAATTCAGGAAGCCCAAGTCTAAGTTGCAATATATCATAGAGCTAAAGGAGATCAAGCAGTATCCAAATGAGTCGATATGGGATTTTGATCAGTGATTCAAGACACTGATGGTGAAACTTAGTTTCAAAATGAGTGATGTAAAAAAAGGAGTGATTCATTGCAGCATTAGTATCACATATCATGATGCCCTTGATGCAATAGAATATTACGACACAAAGTGAGGCTCTAGATATCGCAATGAAGCTGGAAGCTTCACCTGTTGGTGAAACTAGAGTTGGCATGAATCAGATCTAATCGCAACTGGCAAACTTGATGATCCAATTGCAAGATATCAAGAAGGGAAAGGAGCATCATGAGGAAATATGGTGTACTCGATGTCATGTAGAGGAACATCATAAGGATCAATGCCCAGAGTTTTGAAATTATTTGATGTCAGGAGCAACGAATCCACTAAGTAATGGTGGAATGTCGTAGTGTCGTATCTGTCAAGTTCATGGACATCGAAACAAAGATTGTGTATATCTCCATAATATTGTATCAAATCCTACGAATTTGTATTGTACATTTTGTCGATCTATTGGTCATGAAGACAAGGATTGTCGAGCACATGATTTTCTCTAGGATAGGACGATGAATGCATATTATTTGAATGGAGAATAACATTGATCGGTGGAGAGACTACCATTGCAACAGTTGTCACGGGTGTTACAGCCACAGCTGCAATTTTTACTATAGCCACAACCGTAGTTTGTGCCACAACCACATTTTTCTCCAACACAGCCACAATATAACTAGATGCAGTATGATTTGCAGTAGGTATAGTATACTTAGGCACAGTATACTCAAGTGCAGTATGCGCAACAACAGTTGAATCCCCCGCCACAGCAGCAATTCAATAAACCACAGTATCAACACCAAGGAGGTTGTCACGAAGTATTTCAAGGAGGTCAAGACAAAGATTTTGGTCGAGGCAGAGGACGAGGTCATGGACCTATGCAATGTTATAATTATTGAGTGTTGGGGCACTACCAGAGAGATTTTCCAAACATGCAGTCACAATGTACTTACTGTACCACTGGGGATCACACAATTGAAGATGTCCCGTAGTTGATTGTAAAATGGCAAGTGAAGAATGTTCCACCACCACAGAACTAGAATCAGAATGTAAATTAGAACATGAAGTAGATAGTGAATCTACCACCAAACCAGAACCAAGTACCAACAGTTGGGAAGATCTCAACAGAACTCAGAGTTCAGTCTACTGATGTTGTTGTCATTACTCGTGGAGGTGAAACAACAGGATATGATGGCCTGATTCCACAAGTTTGATTGAATGGATAGAAAAAGTTCCAATTTGATGTCAAAAATAAGAGGTATACGCTCTTTGAAACACATGACGCCCTGAGAAGAGACCTAGGTAAGTTTCCTATTTATGAAATGCCGCCTGTTTTTTATTCAACTCTAGCAGCAGGACCATCGCGGAAGCATGGTACCCTACAAAATTTCTTTGAATGCTGTCTATCGCTAGAAAAATATCTTGATGTGCTCGTCGAGATCATGAGCTTGTTGCATCTACTAGAAAAGGGTCAAAATGAGTCTACTGTGAACTCCCTGGATAAGAAGAAAATTGGGAAAGAAATGAGAATGAATATATAGATTGGGAATTACGAGGTAGATTCATTTATTTTGGATCTAGGCTTAGATGTCAACATTTTGACAAAGAAGACGTGGGAGAATATGGGGAAACCATAGCTAGTTTGGTCCCCTATATAGCTGCGACTAGCCAACCAAGCCAGGGTGGCACCAATTGGTCGAGTACCATATTTAGCGGTGGAAGTTGAATGAATGAGGACATATGTGGACTTCAATGTTATCGATATTGTTGATAAAGGAAGTTCATGTCCTGCACTACTGGGGATTAGATGGGCTAATGACAGCTTGGAGGTGATCAACATCAAGAAGTGCATGATGACTTTCAAGAATTGGGATATCAGAATCATAGCCTCGATGGATCTTAGCAAAGGAAGAAGGTATGTCAAACAATTTAAGGAATAAGTTACAGGAGGATGGGACCATGCATAGAAGGAGAGCTAGGTGGAAAATCTCTAGCTTCACATCCTTGGATTCTGACAATGCACTAGAAAATTAGCAGAATTGAATGCATGAAGTATCAATTATGAAGTGTGGCATAATCACTCAGTCGCTATGTCGAGTCGCAACAATGATTGTTGAGTTACCAACATATGAAGGATTACTTGAGTTACCTAAATTTTTGGTTGATTTGAAAGATAGGGTGTCAGAACCACAAAGGTTATTGTCATTGGAGGAAGCATTAAAGGCCACTCTAGCACGGTGGTGGGAGACCCATAAGAAATCAATCAATGGGTAGTCATTGTGTCACAGGTTAACGGAAGTTCGCTTCGGCAAAATAAAATAGTACCAGGCTGAGAATTATGATCAGTGGAATGATCCTAGTGATCATTTGATTTCATTTCATATCATGTGGGTGTCACAATGAAAGAATGAATTAGTACACACTTTTGTACACAAATTGGTTTAAATGCCGCAATATTGGTATATATCGGTCGAGCTTAGAGAGAGATTACAACAAGGGATGATTTGTCAATTTTTTTTAGTCACACCTTTCATTTTTTAGATGTTGATCCTGTGACTCATGGTGCACTACAACATACCCACGACGATGTTTTGAAAGTAGTTTCAGTCACATATCCTACGGACCTGCATGAAGCACCAATGAAGTAGTCGATGATGGAGTGTTACAATGTAACAGGAGGAACTGATGACAGAGATGATCTAAGGAACATTAACATCCCAGAATCCAAAGGAAGTTAGAATATCATAGCACCATAGATGCCGACATACAAGGTTCACCAACCATTGAATATTTGGAAGGTCAACATTGGGATAGAGGAGGAGACAAAGTTCACAAATATTGGAGATGATTGGGATGAAGAAACTATGGCGAAGATCAACGATCTATTAAATGAGTTTCAATACTTGTTCCCGACCAAATTTTCTAAAATGAAAGTGATATTAGGAGATTTGGGAGAAATGAAAATCCCACTGCAGCTAGATGCGAAGCCAGTGAAGCAGCGACCGTATCATCTAAATCTATGGTACAAGGAGAGAGTGAAGGATGAACTTGACAGAATGTTGGATACAGGACTCATAGAACCAGTCAAAGAATCAGATTGGATCAGTCATATGGTTGTGAAAGATAAGAAGATAGGCAAGGTTCAGATCTATTTTGATCTCAAGAAACTTAACGATGCATGTCTCCATGATCCATTCTTGATGTCATTTACTGATGAAGTGCTGGAAGGAGTAGGATTTCAAGTGGTCTATTCATTCACAGATGGTTTTTTTGGCTATCATCATATCAGTATTGCAAAGGAGGATTGACATAAGATGACTTTTGTGACTGAATGGGGATGCTTTCAGTACATGGTGATGCCATTTGGACTGAAGAATGCACATGAAATATTCTCCAAGATCGTAGTTGTTGCGTTCAAGGAATTTATTCAGAATTTTTTGGTGATATAAATGGATGATTGGATGGTGCATGGTTGGATGGTGATGATTGTGACTGATGTTGGAGTGGTGTCAACAACATCAGATTGCGTCGAATTCAAAGAAATGCATATTTTGTGCGCCATTCGAGATGTTGTTAGGGCACATTGTATGTAAGGAAGGACCATTGGTTTATCTAGCTAATATTGCGCTTATTGTTAACTTTCCACCACCCACAAACATGAAGCAACTCAAAGAAACATTAGGCCATAAAGGATACTATTGCAATTTCATCGGAGGATATGTAGCAATCACATCGTCGATGAAGAATTTGTTGAAGAAGGATGCACAGTTTGAATGGAGTCACGAGTGTAGGGAAGTTTAGACACCTTAAAGATGAAGATGGATACAACACCAATATTGGTTTTGCTGGACTGGACAAAGGAATTCCATGTCCATGTCGATTTGTCATCAATTGCATTAGGAGTGGTGTTAGTGCAACCTGATGAAGGGGATGTTGATCATACGATTGTTTTTTCTAGACAGAAGCTATCATCTGCGGAGAAGAATTATACCATGAAGGAAAGAGAAGTGTTGGAGATGGTCTACGCATTGCAGAAGTTTCAAAATTATTTATTGGGAGGACATTTCAATATGTTCACTGACCATTTTGCATTGAAATACCTGGTGAATAAGAATATGTTGGGGGGGAAGATATGTTGTTGGCTACTCCTCTAAGATTTTGATTTCGAAATCATTATGAATCATGTTCACTTGAATGAAGGACTTGACCATTTGTTGTGAACCGAGACAGGTGAAGAACGGACGAACATCGAGGATGGACTACCCGATGTGCAACTATTCAAGATTGTAATGGTTGATCACTATTATGAGCAAATAGTTCAATTTTTAGAGACAAGAATGGCACCGGAGGGACTCACCAGAAATTATAAGAAGCAGTTGGTTGTTCAGGTCGCATATTTTCAGTTGATTGCCGAAGATCTCTACAAGATGGGATGTTATATAAATAAAAATATAACATAATACAATATATATATATATATATATATATATATATATATATATATATATGTGTGTGTGTGTGTGTGTGTGTGTGTATGTATAAATAGAAATCATAATAATAATAAAAATAATAATAATATAATAATATAATATTAATTAATGAAAAGGTGTAACTCTTTATGAAGAGTTGCATTAGACACCCTTTAAATAATTATATATACGAGAAAGTCTATCTTGTACAAAATCACCTATCTATCATACATTACATTTCTACTTTCTACTTATCTATTTATGGCTTTCTTACGTTACGTATACTAGTTATTTAATTATTCAGGAACTTTGTTCCTTGATTGGTATCAGAGTATCGTTTGGTTGACCTGGGAATTTGGCCTTAATTCTCATACCTTATGGCTTGTAGCCTTATTCTAGGGTTTCCCTAAAAAATAGGACCTTGTCCTTAAAATTTAAAAAAAAAAGGTAAAAGTAAACCCCCCCCAATAAAAAGGTAAAAGTAAACCCCCCTCCAAAAAAGAGGTAAAAGTAAAACCGCACGTGGTTTCTTAATAAGTGGTTTTGGGTTTATTCTCCAACAACAAACAAAAAAATGAGAATTGAACCTAGGTGGGGAAGGTAACACTCATTCCTCCAAACCACCCAAACTACATCATTTTACAAAACTTAAGGGGAAACAAATATAAAAGTGCATAATAATTGCTACTAAGAAAAAATTATTAATAAATAATATTAATATTTAATATTTAATAATTGTAATAAATTACAATTATTATATACAAAGGGAAAAGAGAACAAATCAAAATCACGAAAGAAGACAAAGTGAAAATGAAAGAGACATATTTTAATAAAACAGAGAAAATGTTTCTCAATGTTCTGACAAAAGTACCGATGGTGATGCTGAAAGTTAATCGGATATTTGATGAAAGTACAATTTCCATTGCTATTTGTCCATCCAACAAGGAAAATTTGATAAACATTAATGTCAAAAATCAAGTACAAGTTCAAGAATCAATGAAGAATGAGTCAAATGAATATCAAATAGAAATACCATTACAAATCGATGCTTATCATTTTGCAGCTCAATTCACTATTGCAGCTATAAACGACCATCTCATCGACATAATGTTGGGTTATAACTGGTTGGAAAGACTAAGAACATTCTCCATCAATGCAAAAAAGAAGTGCATCACTTTTTTTCATAAGAAGAAGAAAATAACACTACAGTATCTATTCGTGGTAGTTCTTGTATCACAAACTACAGACAAAGAGTCAACTGATGGACAATATGAAGAGTTAGAAGAAGAAATAGAGATTTTAAACAAACTCATCATGGACAAAGATAATAAATTAGTGTAAGTCCAGGAAAAGTTAGTAATTCAAGAATCCGAGTTAAGTCACCATCAACATCAAAAAGAAAAACTCCAGCAATAGTATGACGACATGATGAAGACACATAAGTTGGAAATGAAAAAAATCAACAATGTGATATCTAGCAATACAGAAGAAATTTTTCATCTACGAAATCATAACAAAACACTGATTACAAAGATTAAAAAAATAAAAAACGCTAGTAAGAGAGAACACTCCAATGAATACCTCAAAGGAAGAATACTAGAAAAACATGAAGAAAACCAGTGTCAAAAGAATCTTATTCAAGAACTAGAGAAACAAATCAAGAAGTTAGAAAATGACAAAAATTTGCAAGATGAAAGATTCGAAAAGATTTAGAGTGATAACAATCTACTGGAGAACAAATTAGCACAAATCCAAGAAGATGCATACAGAAATCAAGTCAAGGAAGTGAAGGCATGCCTCGCCACAGTTCAAAAGAAAGTAAACAAACAACACATATGCCTTACACATTATAGGAAATTTCAACTCAAAATGGGCCTTTTAACTTTAACTCAAATTCCATGTCATCATGTGTTAGCCAATGAAATTGATTTAAATTTGAAATACCATATAGGCCTTAACCACTATTTTAATATAAATTTGGGGATAGGTATCATAAAAAAACTACTTTTTGTGTTTGTATTTTTGACATATCTCCCCGAGTTCTTACTCAAATTTTGATCAGGAGATCTTGTTGGATGTGGAATTAAATTCCACAAAAGTATGCCAAGTGGGTACTCGTTGGATGCAGAATTTAATTCCGCATCCAATGAGCTCTCCTAATCAAAATTTGAGTAAAAACATGGGGAGATATGTCGAAAATACAAACAAAAAAATAGTTTTTTTCTTTTCTTCCTCCAAAATTAATAAATATTATTTTATTATTTTAACTATTATTTTATTAATTTTTTTAGGAGGCCCATTTTGAGTTGAAATTTCCTATAATTGACATCCCAATTATAATCGTCATTTTGACCAATGACAAGGTCGAAATGAGAATTCACAAAAGAGTTATGTTGATAGGAAAACAGTTCAACATATTAATCAACAATTGAAACGACCCATTCCCCAAAATGATCTCAGAGGTCCGATCAAAATAGATTTGGGATGAACCACACCAGATACAATGCGGGAGTACTTTTGGGGAATTCATAACTCGTATCACCTCATTTCATCAAATGTCTCAATGGCTAAACACAAAAGATCGACAGATAAAATTCAAGAAAAAAATCAAACGTAAACCATGTCTTTAAGCTTTGAGGACAAAGATTCTCTAAGGGGAAGGCAATGTTATATAAATAAAAATATAACATACTACAATATATAGAAATAGAAATAGAAATCATAATAATAATAATAACAAATAATAATAATATAATAATATAATAATATAATATTAGTTAGTGAAAATTTGTAACTCTTTATGAAGAGTTGCATTAGAAACCCTTTAAATAATTATATATACGGGAAAGTCTATCTTGTAAAAAATCACCTATCTATCATACATTACATTTTTGCTTTCTACTTAGTCATTTATGGATTTCTTACATGATTTATGCTGGTTATTCGATTATTAAGGAACTTTGTTCCTCCATGAGACCCAATGAGATCTTATGTCGATGTGTCCTACCACATGAGCAAGAAAGGATATTGGAGGAAGCACATGAGGGAGTTGCAGGTGGACACTACAGAGGTCGCGCAATTTCTAGGAAGGTACTTTGTGTAGGATTATGGTGTCCAAATCTTAATGGTGATCCAAAATACTATGCGAGGACTTGTGATTTTTTCCAAATAATAGGGAATCCGTCACGAAGGGACGAGATTCCATTGGTACCTTAGGTAACATTGCATGTTGATGTATTTGTAACTTCAGAATGTATTCATCTATGTATCTTATGTCTTGTAACCCGATGTTTATTCTAGGATGTATCTATTATGTAATTGAGTCATGTTGTCATGCCCCGATGTTCCGATCGGGAGGATCTATTATGTAAACAAGTCATGTCAAATCATAGTGGGTAACCCTCCGATTGTCTAAGGGTTAAAGTCCCTGCAGTTTCAGGGCACTAGGGTTATTAGACTCTCCTAGTAGAGGTCATCCATAGTAGGGTTTTAGTCATGCCGAGATTAGTATAAATAGAGAACAGGAGTCTCTATTTATCACACAACTCATCCACACTCAAGTGTAGTGCATAGTTGAGGAAGGAGAAGACACTGGGGCTAGACAAGAAGAATATTACTGTTGTCGGGAGATCACTTACTGTTTTGGGATTTTCTATTTTGGTGCTGATTCTATCTCTGAGGAAGTTGCATGGTTTTCTCCTTTATGGTTTCCCCAAGGAAAAACAATGTGTTCATTGTCTCTTGTGTTTGATTGCTGTGCTTGTTATTCTCTCAGTTAAATATCCTAACAATGCTAGATTAATGCTGAAAAATTAACATGGTATCAGAGCTAACCTGAGAAGAAGACACTGTGTAGCTGCAGGAACTAGGGCTTCCTAGTTTGTGGATCTTCCTCCACAGATTTTCAGCAAAAGTAAGGTGGAATAACGCTCTTTCCTAGGGTGCATCTTTCTGTCGAAGCATAATCCAATTCTAAGGTTTTTCAGTTTTGGACCTATCACTACTGTCGGAAATTAGGGATTTTCATAGAAGAGGAATTTTTCAGTGAGCCAAGGCCTGGATTGATCTCCTCCCCAAAATCAAATTTAGGGACAAATTTCAAGGCATTTGGGTAGACAGAACTCCGAAAAAGCAAAACCCTAATTTGCTCCTAATTCAGTACTACAGGATTTCAGCTCAAGTTTCAACATCTTGAACCTGGTAAGATCTAAAATCTTTTGTATTTCCATTTGAGGTTCTCAATTAAGATGTCTCATCATACCAATCTTGATGAAAAGCTTGAGGGAGCTGATAACTTCTGATCCTGGAAGTATAGGATCTCCCTGGTCCTGGAAGAAAATGAGTTAGAGTCCTACATCCATGAGGAGGTTCCAGTTCCAGAGGGAGATGAGGAAAAGGCCTTACATAAGAAGAATATGGTTATGGAAAAGAGGATCATTGCTGATTCTATCAAGGATCACCTTATCCCACAGGTGTCCTCTCTCAAGACACCTAAAGCTATGTTTGATTCCCTAACCAAATTGTTTGAAAGGAAGAACATAAACCGGAAGATGACTCTAAGAAATCAACTGAAGAATGTGAAGATCCAGAATGCAAAGACCATCCAGTCTTACTTCACAACGGTTTCTCATATCAAGGAACAATTGGAAGCAGTAGATGAAGAAGTGGAGAATGTAGAAATTGTGATGACCACCTTGAATGTTCTCCCTAGGACATGGGACTCTTTCATTCAAGGGATCTGTGCTAGAAAGAAGTTAGTCAAGTTCAGCAAACTGTGGGAAGAATGCTCTCAAGAAGAAGCTTCGATAGCAGCTCGAGAAGAGAATATGGGAAGTGAATATCAAGCTCTCACAGTAGAATCCTATTAATTTTTGCACATGATCTAGGAACTAAGAAACAATCTCATGAAAGAATAATCAACAAATACTCATGAAATGGTGTTAATCAGAACCGGAATGGTTTCCTCTGTGTATATTCAATAAACAATGAATGGTTACAATACCAATGTCGAGCAATGGCTTAACTCCATGAAGAATTCAAATACCTAAGGAGAAAATTCAAATTCAGTGAGTGAGTCTAGCTTAATTGACTCTCAACCATTGGTTCACACTCAGTTAACCAATTGACCAAAACCCTAATTGACTCACCAAACCCTAACTGAAGTCAGAGTGCAATAAATGACTGAATCTCAACTAAAGGAGATCAAACACATGTCATAGCAAGCCAACCATCAAGTGCTAGTGCTCCATGACTTCAATGAACCCCGATGAGGTTAACTGAAGCTAAACTGACCATCAAAAGTTGGTGGAGGCACCTTGTTGACTCCAGATCATTAAATAATAATAAATAATCATTAAATAATATATTTAATGACAGGAGGCACCTTAACTGACTGGTTGAACTGATTGTAACCACCAGTTAGCAATTAGGTGCATTAATGTCACTCAGATCACCCCCGGAGTGCTCCAGTTAGCCTCCTTTCCTGTAGGAGAAGGCTAAGTTAGCATCCTTGACTGTAGATAGGCATGGGTGTGACTGGATGATGGAAATTAATTCTCCACTTATGTCAATTAATGTCAATTATACTTAGGATAGTGGTTTAACTAGGCCAATTTGACCAAAAGAGTGTGTATGATGGTAAATGTCTCCAACACCCCCCCTTAAGCTATACTCAGGAAGAGTTAGAAAACATAGATGCATAAAAATTTTAGGGCCCCGGAAACAAAGGCCATAGGTCACCCTTTACAATAAATTTACTGCTTAATATAACCAAGGAAACGGGGAAAACCTCATGGGAAAAATACCCCCCCTCAAACTAAGCAGTAAATCAAGAATTTGTTCTTCTATGCAGCAGCATCATGAGACTATGCATGTGAACCTATGAATCCAAACTAAATGAATATGTCTGGAGGAATCTTCCACTTTGGAAGAAGAACAATGCACTCAACTGAATAAAAAATATAAACAGTTGCACGGTGAAAACTGGACCCATGTAGAGTAGCTGAAATAATTTGAAGAGAGAGCAAAGGTTCTTGAGGATTCAAACCATGTGTACAACACTGAAGAAACTGATATGTTTCAGCCTTGAACAGAAAACCATGAGTGGTAAAATCAGCCTCAAATCTTAGGAGCACGTGTCCAAGCGGATGCAGAATGTCTTCCTCTTTACTAGTTCTGTGAGGAGATGAGCTTGTGACCAAAGGTAGAGAATCCCTGGGACTCCGGAGAGCGAATGCTTGAGCTCAATAATATGATATAGATTCTGAAATAGCTAATGAATCAAAAAATAAAATATCATCAAACTCATAAGAGGAAACTAATACCAAATCCCGATCAACAAAGTTCAAGAAGAACTGCGGTACTTGATTTTTCACACCGGAAGTGATGAGAGCAGCTACAAGTATGACTGAAAGCTCTTGGATTTTAAAATATGAACAAAATAATATTATATCAGAATGTAAATCATATATAAATAAGTTCACAACATATCCAAAACTGTGGAATGAAATCAAATCCCCAGCAACAGTTTTGTAGGAGACTTGCGGTACTTGTTTCTTCACACTGTTGATGAGAACAGCTACAAGCAGTACTGAAGGTTTATGAACCTGAAATTTTGAACCAAGAAATATCAGATCATATCCAAATAATATCATATCAGATCCAATAAGTTTCATATCAGATTCAAAATTATGGTCAACCAAGACGGTAGATGCACAGTTTTCTTCTACTTCAAAATTCTGAATTTTTGTGCATGCAATCCTGCAGGATTTTGCTGGAAGATCTAGATCATGGGGAGCGAATGTGTCACTCTTATAATCTGATATTTATTCCAAAATATCCAAGTTTTTACATACTTGCACACCAGAAGCAACACTAGAGGGAGAAAAATAATTTTTCTCTTCACTTTCGGAAGCAATTACTGGTAAATTTTGCACAGAATTCAAAGGAAAATCACATGTGAATGTTAGAATGGAAGTGCAGTAGTATTTTTCTTCAATACCAGAGATTAAAATGTATTCTTCTGTTTCATCAATATAAGAATATGAGATATCAGATATCTCATGAACTTCTGGAGCATCAGGAGAAGGAGTCACTGCATGGATACTTTCTTCAATTCGAATTGAATGTGTAGAAGATTCTGCTTCATCTTCATCTTGAACAACTTCATCAGAGAGAGTAGAGGCTGAGAATTTTGAGTGAAGAACTCTTGTGGTGCTAGCTATGATCTCCAAAGTACTATTATGATCCTCATTGTGCTTTCCAAAGGTTTTTTCCAATATTGTCCAGAATTCCTTTGGGTATTCAGTAGAACCAATAATAAGGTAGTACAAGCTAGGAGAAAGGGCCAGACATATTGCTTCAATAGCTCTATCACTATCATTTATCCAGTCATTCTCATTCTCACAAGACTCTTTTCCAAGTCTAATAGACACCTCATAGAGACCTTGTCTCTTCAGAGATGCAATCATCTTCAACTTCCATTCCGAATAGCTTGTGAATGGGGTGAGAAGAGGGATTGATGAGTCCATTCGAAGTTGTACCTGTTAAGAACTGCAAATCAAAACAAAAAGGGGCACCGTAAGGTCGGACAGCTTGCACATTTTAGGCTTTCATCACACCTAGCATAGTCAATCAAGCAAGCTTGATCAACAAGTTCTTTACTTGGGGTATTAAGTGGTAAGCCTTGGCTTCTGGTGCAATGCTAGATTTTTGAGGTATTGCTCAAATTTCATGGAGAAATCTGTCAAAAATCTTGTTTTTGAGAGATAGATATTCATCCCGCTGTGAGCTTTGATACCATATTAATTCTTGCACATGATCTAGGAACTAAGAAACAATCTCATGAAAGAATAATCAACAAATACTCATGAAATGGTGTTAATCGGAACCGAAATGGTTTCCTCTGTGTATATTCAATAAACAATGAATGGTTACAATACCAATGTCAAGAAATGGCTTAACTCCATGAAGAAATTGAATACCTAAGGAGAAAATTCGAATTTAGTGAGTGAGTCTAGCTTAACGAACTCTCAACCATTGGTTCACACTCAGTTAACCACTTGACCAAAACCCTAATTGACTCACCAAACCCTAACTAAAGTCGGAGTGCATAAAATGACTGAATCTCAACTGAAGGAGATAAAACACATGTCATAGCAAGCCAACCATCAAGTGCTAGTGCTCCATGACTCCAATGAACCCCGATGAGGTTAACTGAAGATAAATTGACCATCAGAAGTTGGTGGAGCGCGCCTTGTTGACTCCAGATCATTAAATAATAATAAATAATCATTAAATAATATATTTAATGACAGGAGGCACCTTAACTGATTGGTTGAACTAATTGTAACCACCAGTTAGCAATTAGGTGCATTAATGTCACTCAGATCACCCCCAGAGTGCTCCAGTTAGCCTCCTTGAATGTAGGAGAAGGCTAAGTTATCCTCCTTGATTGTAGGTAGGAGTGGGTGTGACTGGATAATGGCAATTAATGCTCCACTGATGTCAATTAATGTCAATTATACTTAGGATAGTGGTTTAACTAGGCCAATTTGACCAAAAGAGTGTGTATGATGGTAAATGTCTCCAAAACCCCCCCTTAAGCTATACTCAGGAAGAGTTAGAAAACATAGATGCATAAAAATGTTAGGGACCTGGAAACAAAGGCCATAGGTCACCCTTTACAATAAAGTAACTGCTTAATTTAACCAAGGAAACGGGGAAAACCTCATGGGAAAAATACCCCCCCTCAAACTAAGTAGTAAATCAAGAATTTATTCTTCTATGCAGCAGCATCCTGAAACTGTGCATGTGAACCTCTGAATCCAAACTAAATTAATATTTCTGGAGGAATCTTCCACTTTGGAAGAAGAACAATGCACTCAACTGAATCAGAAATATAAACAGCTGCACGGTGAAAACTGGACCCATGTAGAGTGGCCGAAATCATATGAAGAGAGAGAAAAGGTTCTTGAGGATTCAAACCATGTGTGGAACACTCAAGAACTGATATGTTGCAGCCTTGAAAAGAAAACCATGAGTGGTAAAATCAGCCCCAAATCTTAGGAGCAACTGTCCAAGCGGATGCATAATGTCTTCCTCTTTACTAGTTCTGTGAGGAGATGAGCTTGTGACCAAAGGTAGAGAATCCCTGGGATTCTAGAGAGAGAATGCTTGAGATCCATAATATGATATATATTCTTAAATATCTAATGAATCATTAAACAAAATATCATCAAACTCATAAGAGGAAACTAACACCAAATCCCCATCATCAAAATTGAAGAAGAACTGCGGTACTTGATTTTTCACACCGAAAGTGGTGAGAGCAGATACAAGCATGACTGAAAGCTCTTGTATTTTAAAATATGAAAAAAATAATATTATATCAGAATGTAAATCATATCTAAATAAGTTCACAATAGATACGAAACTATGGAATGAAATCAAATCCCCAGCAGCAGTTTTGTAGGAGACTTGCGGTACTTGTTTCTTCACACCGTTGATGAAAATAGCTACAAGCAGTACTGAAGGTTTATGAACCTGAAATTTTGAACCAAGAAATATCAGATCAGATCCAAATAATATCATATCATATCCAATAATTTTCATATCAGATCCAAAATTATGGTCAACCGAGACGGTAGATGCACAGTTTTCTTCTACTTCAAAATTCTGAATTTTTGTGCATGCAATCCTGCAGGATTTTACTGGAAGATATAGATCATGGGGAGCGAATGTGTCACTCTTATAATATGACATTTCTTCCAAAATATCCAAGTTTTTACATATTTTCACACCAGCAGCAACATTATAGGGAGAAAAATCAAATTTCTCTTCACTTTCGGAAGCAATTATTGGTAAATTTTGCACAGAATTCATAGGAAAATCACCGGTGAATGTTTGCATGGAAGTGCAGCAGTATTTTTATTCAATATCAGAAATTCAAATGTATTCTTCTATTTCAGAAATATGAGAAGATGAGATATCATATATCTCATGAACTTCCGGAGCATCAAGAGAATGAGTCACTGCATGGATACTTTCTTCAATTTGAATTGAATGTGTAGAAGATTCTGCTTCATCTTCATCTTGAAAAACTTCATCAGAGAGAGTAGAGGCTGAGAATTTTGAGTGAAGAACTCTTGTGGTTCTGGCTATGATATCCAAAGTACTATTATGATCCTCATTGTGCTTGCCAAAGGTTTTGTCCAATATTGTCCATACTTCCTTTGGGTATTCAGCAGAACCAATAATAAGGTAGTACAAGCTAGGAGAAAGGGCTAGACATATTGCTCCAATAGCTCTATCACCGTCATTTAGCCAGTCATTCTCATTCTCATAAAACTATTTTCCAAGTCCAATAGACACCTCATAGATACCTCATCTCTTCAGAGATGCAATCATCTTCAACTTCCATTCTGAATAGCTTGTGAATGGGGTGAGAAGAGGGATTGATGAGTCCATTTGAAGTTGTACCTGTTAACACCTGCAAATCAAAACAAAAAGGGGCACCATAAGGTCAGAAAACCTACACATTTTAGGCTTTCATCACACCTAGCATAGTCAATCAAGCAAGCTTGATCAACAAGTTCTTTACTTGGGGTATTAAGTGGTAAGCCTTGGCTTCTGGTGCAGTGCTAGATTTTTGAGCTATTGCTCAAATTTCATGGAGAAATCTGTCAAAAATATTGTTTTTGAGAGATAGATATTTGTCCCACCGTGAGCTCTGATACCATATTAATTCTATGATCTAGGAACTAAGAAACAATCTCATGAAAGAATAATCAACAAATACTCATGAAATGGTGTTAATCGGAACCGGAATGGTTTCCTCTGTGTATATTCAATAAACAATGAATGGTTACAATACCAATGTCGAGCAATGGCTTAACTCCATGAAGAATTCAAATACCTAAGGAGAAAATTTGAATTCAATGAGTGAGTCTAGCTTAACTGACTCTCAACCATTGGTTCGCACTCAGTTAACCACTTGACCAAAACCCTAATTGACTCACCAAACCCTAACTGAAGTCAGAGTGCAATAAATAACTGAATCTCAACTGAAGGAGATCAAACACATGTCATAGCAAGAAAACCATCAAGTTCTAGTTCTCCATGACTTCAATGAACCCCTATGAGGTTAACTGAAGCTGAACTGACCATTAGAAGTTGGTGGAGGCACCTTGTTGACTCCAGATCATTAAATAATAATAAATAATCATTAAATAATATATTTAATGACAGGAGGCACCTTAACTGACTGGTTGAACTGGTTGTAACCACCAGTTAGCAATTAGGTTTTATTAATGTCACTCAGATCACCCCCAGAGTGCTCTAGTTAGCCTCCTTGACTGTAGGAGAAGGCTAAGTTATCCTCCTTGACTGTAGGTAGGTGTGGGTGTGACTGGATGATAGAAATTAATTCTCCATTGATGTCAATTAATGTCAATTATACTTAGGATAGTGGTTTAACTAGGCCAATTTGACCAAAAGAGTGTGTATGATGGTAAATGTCTCCAACAAATCCAAGAAATCTAGATCTAGCCATCACAGAAGTAAGTACTCTCATCACAAGAATAACTCTAGAAAGCCTAGAGATAAGTCTAAATTCATTTGCTATAAATGTGATGAAAAAGGACACTTTGTTAGAGATTGTCCTAAGAACAAAAGTAGTCCTCCGAAGAAGAAGGGAAGCAAAAGAAGACATCATGCTCATGTTGTAGAGGATGATGAACCATCCAAGAAGAGATCCAGATATGAAAGTGAAGATTCTCTAAGCGAGGATGAATATGTTTTGATCTCCGCTCTCACGGGAAAAATTACTCATGGAAGTGATGATTGGATTATTGATAGTGGGGCCTCCAAACATATTACTGGATTCAAGGAATCCTTTGTGAAGCTCTCAGAACATGAATCACCTCACAAGGTGAAGCTAGGAGATGACTACCAATATCCAATAAAAGGTAGTAGGGAATCTTCCTATAAACTGGACTCTGGTAAGTCTCTAACATGAAGGAAGTATTGTTTGTGCCAGGACTCAAGAAGAACCTTCTCTCCATATCAGCATTGGATGCAAAAGGAATGAGGGTTGCATTCATAGATGGTCAAGTCATCATGTGGCCAAGAGGAAAGACTATCGATGATGCGGTAGTGATCGGTGAACAAGAAGGAGGTTTGTACAAATTAAAGGGCCATCCAGAATAAGCCTTGGTCCATGACACAATAGAGCCAAGTGAACTTTGGCATAGAAGGCTTGCACATGTGCATTACAGAGAACTACCTCTTGCAAGCAAAACTATTGAAGGTCTTCCAGAAATGCAAGCAAAACATGACGGGGTCTGCAAAGGATAGAACACAAAGAAGGCATTTCCAAGTAGCAAAAGCAAGGCAAAAGGAATCTTGGAAATCATCCACTCTGATGTATGCGGTCCTATGTCATCCAAATCTCTAAGCGGGTATGCATATTATGTTTCTTTTATTGATGATTTTTCTAGGAATACATGGGTTTACTTCATGAAGAACAAATATGAAGTATTCAGCTAATTCAAGGAATTCAAAGCCTTGATTAAGAACCATACTAAAAAGAAGATCAAGACTTTACGATCAGATAATGGCAGAGAATTCACTTCAAATGAATTCAAAGAGCTATGTAAAGAATCGGGGATTAAGAGGGAGTTGTCCACTCCTTATAATCCACAACATAATGGGATTGCGGAACAGAAGAACATAACTATCATGGAAGCTGCTAAAGCAATGCTTCATGATCAAGATCTTCCTATGCATATTTGGGCGGAAGCTGCTAGAACAACGATGTATGTACAGAAACGTACTCCACATAGAGTACTCAAGAACAAGACTCCTGAAGAAGTCTTCTCCGGCAAGAAACCAGAAGTCAGCCATCTCATAATATTTGGCTGTCCTGTGTACATACACATTCCAAAAGAAAAGAGAACAAAATTAGATCCTTCAGGAAAGAAGGGAATATTTGTGGGATACTCTGAAAGCTTGAAGGATTACAGAATCTATTTCCCAGGATACAAGAATATTGACATCAGTAGAGATGTGACATTTGATGAAGACACGGCTTACAACAAATCTAGAAAGAGACCTGCTGAAGAACCTAAAGAAGCAGAAGCACCTAGAATTCATGACACAACCATGAACGAAGAAATTCAAGAATAAAATCAAGAATTCGAAGAACCACAAAGACCTGTAGATCCACCTCTGGAGAAGAATCCTCATAAGAGGAAACCTGCTTGGGTACGAGAACTTATCCAAGGTGCAGAAGGATATGGGGCTACAGAAGAGAATCACAGAGAAATAAAGAGGACCAGATCCTGTTCCGGGTATGTAGCTTTACTATGTGATTTCATTGATAAAGAACCTTCTAGTTATGAAGAAGCGACATAACAGAAAGAATGGAAGGATGCTATGATTGAAGAGTATCAGTCGATCATGAAGAATGATGTTTGGGATGTTGTCCCAAGACCAAAAGAGAAGTCAGTTGTGACTTCCAAATGGATCTACAAGATCAAGCATGCTGCAGACGGTAGCATTGAAAAATATAAGGCAAGATTTGTGGCTTGGGGTTTCTCTCAGAAAGAAGGAATAGACTATGAAGAAACCTTTGCACCTGTAACCAGATACACTTCCATCAGATCAGTACTTGCTCTAGCTACAGTAATGAAATGGAAGATACACTAGATGGATGTCAAGACTGCTTTCTTGAATGGTGTAGTAGAAGAGGAAGTGTATGTAGAGCAGCCACTCGGTTTTGAGACACATGACAGTGAGTCTCATGTATGCAGATTGAAGAAAGCCCTGTACGGTTTGAAACATGCACCCAGGACCTGGTACGAAAGAATTGACAGCTTTCTATCCAGTTTGGGATTTACCAAGAGTAAAGCAGATTCCAACATTTACTACAAGGTTGAGGATGGCAACCCAGTGATGCTTCTACTATATGTAGATGATCTATTTGCGACAGGTACAGATGGGTTGATTATTGATATGAAGAGAAAGCTTGCTGCTGAGTTCGAGATGAAGGACTTGGGTATGATGCATTACTTTCTAGGTATGGAGGTGTGGCAGAGCTCAGATGGAATCTTACTTGGACAAGGGAAGTATGCAGTAGAGATCCTAAAGATTATTGGGATGATGGGCTGCAAGACTATGGCCACACCTATGGTATCGAACTTGAAGCTATTGAGTGATGCTTCATCAGAGATGGTTGATGCCACGATGTATCGTCAGATGATTGGGTCCTTGATGTACCTGATGAACATGAGACCAGACATTTTCTTTGCTGTGAACACCTTGAGCCATTTCTTGATAGATCCGAGAAATGATCACTTGATTGCTGCAAAGCATATTCTGAGGTACCTGAGGGGTACAGTTGATTATGGGCTCAAGTACGATGCGAATCAGAAGGTTAACCTGGAGGGTTATGTTGATTCATATTGGGCAGGTAGTGCCATTGATAGAAAGAGAACTTCAGGATGTTTCTTCAGTATGTGATCAGGTGTGATCTCTTGGTTTAGCAGGAAGCAATCCTGTGTGACACTGAGTACAGCTGAAGCAGAGTATGTTGCAGCTTGTTCAGCTAGTTGTGAGGTAGTATGGCTGTGGAAGCTAATGTCTGATATATTTGATCTCTAGTTGGATGCTACTTGTATACATTGTGACAACCAGAGTTGCATGAAGTTTTCAGAGAATCCAGTGTTCCATGACAAGTCTAAGCATATCGAGATCAAGTATCACTATATCAGGGATATGGTGCAGAAAGGAGCAGTGAATCTCTAGTATGTTGCGACGAAGGAATAGATAGTTGATGTATTGACGAAACCATTAGCTAGGATGAAGTTCAAGTACTTCAGGGAGAAGCTTGGTGTTCTCCAGATCGAGGTTTCCTCCAAGAGAAAGTGATGAGACCCATAGCCATTTGACATGGTGAGAGGATTGGTTCCTTCCATGGTCAGATGTAAGGGCTAAGCCATTCTGTCATGGTGAGAGGATTGCTTCCTTCCATGCCAGATATGAGTGTTGGCCATTCTGTCGAGTAGGACAAATGTAAGGGAAATTGCCATTCTTTGAATGGAGATGCCTGGTGAGGTACCAAGAACACTCAGTCTAGGACTGAGTAGCCATTCTGATGTGATAGAGGGATGTGTTCCCACTTGATCAGATGTAAGGGCTGAACCATTCTGTCATGGCTAAAGGATTAGGTTCCTTCCATGTCAGATGTGAGTGTTGGCCATTCCAACGAGCAGGTCGGATGTAAGGGCAACTTCCATTCTGGGAATGGAGGCACCTGGTCAGTCACTAGGTAGCTCAGTCTGGGACTGGGGGCCATTCTGATGCGATGGTAGGATTAGTTCCTCCATGATAAGATGTGAGTGCATGCCCTTTCTGATGCGATGCTTCGTGCATGGTCATAATGTAAGTGCAAAGCCTTTCCGACAAGATGAGGTTGGATATAAGTGCTGAGACATTCTGGCGCGATGTGTTTACACATGGTCAGATGTGAGTGCTGTGCATTTTTGACAAGATGGGGTTGGATGTAAGTGCAGAGCCTTTTCGATGCAATTTTCTTGCACATGATCAAATATAAGTGCTGAGCCTTTCTGACAAGATGAGGTCAGATGTGAGTGTTGGGCCTTTCTGACAAGATGAGGTCAGATGTGAGTGTTGGGCATGCCTTTCTAACAAGATGTGGTCAGATGTAAGAGCTGGGCGCGCCATTCTGACTTAAGTGTCAGATATAAGCGCTGATGAAGACCTACATGAAAGGTAGGCCTACAAGATTGACTCTGTAGAACTTCTTGTGATGAGAAGAATCGATATAGAACCATTATGAGATAGAAGATGATGATCCAGATCAAGTGATCTAGATGAGATGATCTAGACTTGATGACGATCCAGATCAAGTGATGATCCAGTTGTGATGTTGATCCAAACTTGATGATCCAGATCAAGTGATCCAAATGAGATGATCTAGACTTGATGATGATGCAGATCGAGTAATGATCCAACAGTGATAAGCCAGTAGTCATGATGATGCAGATCCCGTGATGAAGAGAAAGAAGATGACTTGAAAAACTCGAAGACAAATAATAATTGAAGAGAAAGAAGATGACTTGAAGACTCAAAGACAAAGAAGACTTGAATATGATGAGATGATCTAGTTGATGCAGAGAAGAAGACCAGCGCTAAAAATTGTGTCAAAAGAATACCTTCCTAGTTAAGAGGGAGTGTTGATGTATTTGTAACTTCGGAATGTATTCATCTATGTATCTTATGTCTTGTAACCCGATTTTTATTCTGGGATGTATCTATTATGTAATTGAGTCATGTTGTCATGCCCCGATGTTTCAATCGGGATCAGGATCTATTATGTAAACAAGTCATGTCAAGTCATAGTGGGTAACCCTCCGATTGTCTAAGGGTTAAAGTCCCTATAGTTTCGGGGCACTAGGGTTATTAGAATCTCCTAGTAGAGGTCGTCCCTAGTAGGGTTTTAGTCATGCCGAGATTAGTATAAATAGAGAACAGGAGCCTCTATTTATCACACAACTCATCCACACTCAAGTGTAGCGCATAGTTGAGGAAGGAGAAGACACTGGGGCTAGACAAGAAGAAGATTACTGTTGTCAAGAGATCACTTACTATTTTGGGATTTTCTATTTTGGTGTTGATTCTATCTCTGAGGAAGTTGCGGGTTTTTCTCCTTTATGGTTTCCCTGAGGAAAAAAATTGTGTTCATTATCTCTTGTGTTTGATTGTTGTGCTTGTTATTCTATTAGTTATAGATCCTAACAATGCTAGATTAATGCTGAAAAACTAACATTGCAGCCATTTGATAAATGGGAAGTGGATTTCGTAGGACCAATCAACCCACCAGGAAAAAGAACTAGTGCGTGATATATCATCACAGAAACATATTATTTGACAAGGTGGTCAGAAGCCACAGTAGTGGCAGATTGCACTGCTGTGACTGCCTCAAGGTTTCTATTTGACAATGTTGTCAGTCGCTTTGGTTGTCCAAATATCTTGATAAGCGATTGGGGAAGTCATTTCATCAATCGCACCATCAGCGCGTTGACCAAGGAGTTTCATATTCAGCGCAAGAATAGCAATCCTTATCATATGCAAGCTAATGGGATAGATGAAGCATCCAATAAGGTGTTGGAGCATGCGCTCAGAAAGGTCTGCAATGCAAACCGTGATGATTGGGATTTGAAGATTCCAATAGCCTTATGGGCTTATCACACTACCTGCAAAAGGTTGAGAGGGAATACACCATTCAATTTGGTGTATGGGAAGGAAGAAATAATGCCAATGGAATATATTGTTTTGATTTTCTGCATCGCAGTAGCGACATGGATGGATGATGAAGGAGCATTGGAAGAACGCCTAGCTCCATTGGTGCAACTACAAGAAGACTGGTTCGTCACAGGATTTCATCAGCGTGTTCAAAAGGATCGACAGAAAGTGTGGTATGATCGACACGTCAAGAAAAATCACTTTCATCAAGGCAACTTGATGTTGATATATGATAGTAATTTTGAGAAACATCCATGTAAGTTTCAAATGCACTGGTTGGCTCCTTATGCTATCAATTTCATTACCGAGGGAGGTGCAGTATAGTTGCAACAGCTAAATAGTGCGATGTTTCGTAAGTTAGTGAATGTAAGTTGTCTCAAGCCCTACAAAGGGGGCCTGATGCAATGCAATCCTTGAGGCATTGTGCAACAAAAAAAAATTGCATGTGGTGCTAATGAGGAGGTTGGCGCACTAGAAGCAAGTAGCAGTGCAAGAAGAAATGTCAAGGTCACGGTTAGGAAGTAGTGTGGCGAAGTTTGCAAGGACGTGATGGAGTCAAATAGATTAGTTAATGCAATAGTTAAACCATTTAAGTGGTGATGCCATTAGACGAGATTCCCATTTATGGTGAATCTGACCATTAGATCAGGTGTATCAGAGACAGAATCGGGTGATTAATGGAGGATTTGGTCGAGATGAGTAGGAAATATTTCACACGGGGGATATCACACTATAAGAATTGGAGGGATATGGCTTGAAGGAACTGTTGTGATTATTGAGATACAGATTTGAGTGAGGCTGAAGAGCAAACTCGAGTATAGAGTGTAGTGAGTGATCGTATAGAAATATTGATCAGTTGTAAGCTATGCAGAGTGTCGCAATGCCACAAGATATTTCAGGTGGGAGTATTAGAGGTTCACCATGCAGTGATGTGCTAATTGAATAGGGGTGTCCATCATGTTGCTGGGCTCGTCACAATTTAAGTAGAAGAAGAGGGGGGATGGTTGGCCCAAGTCACCTACACAAAAGAAAAGGACCACAAGAACTTCAGACAGAGAATAAGTCGTAGCTGAGGGCTCCATGACGAGGAATCAGGTGACCTCTGCGGACATCCCTGGATTTGTTCCACCATGCAAGCGCGGTACCAATCCGTGGAAGGTGACAAAGAAATAGAGGTATCCAATAAAGATGTCGGCATTGCCAATGGAAATGAAGTGCACTTTCAACATTGTGTCATGCTTAACAAGGATGAAATATGAATACTATGATCTACTAGCGTCTACTGAGTGTACAACTAATCCATTCGAGGAGAGGACTATGAAGGAGAGAGACCCAACCGTGCACACCCCATAGAAGTGGGCATTGGGATTGCAGAAGTCAGAGTTTTTAGGCCTCATTGATATGCCTCATTTTGGTAGGTTGGTGGAATCCAACGCATGTGCCAAATAGTTGTTGGCATGCTTTCACAATGGCTATCGGTGGCTGGATTGTTTGGTGCCACTCACTGTTGAATTGATATCACAGATTGTGGGGTTTCCCATGCAGGGGCTTGATCCATCGCAATAATTTCATGGCAAAGAAAATGACAAGAGGTTGGTTGCAAATCTGAAAACGAAGTATGGATTCGATCGCGACAAATGGGAATTCGTCGTGGATACCATTAATGATAAGGTTTTTCGTGTTGCAGCAAAGATTTTGGCCATTAATGTGGTGTAGAAGAATCATCCAAATCAATGTACTTAGGGGGTCATAGCATGTGTCGACCTATGCGCCAAGGGCATACAGATGAACTGGTCTTTATTTTTTCTCAACCACTTGATTAAACACGCTATGCTAGTTTAGGAGGGGAAGTGGCCATTCATTTACAGTTGGTTGATCATATTGATTGCCTTAGTCACATGGATGGATCTCGAGGATTATCAGGGCATGGACATAGAGATTACCAAAGTCTGCAAGGGAGCCAGGTATCAAAACCTGTGGTATCTCATCCAAGTTGACCGACTACAGGATTACACAATACCGTTTTGGTTGTATTAGGATGTGTTGTTGGTTGCAGCTACCATGATTCCATAGTTATCTGAGGAAGTGGTGGAAAAATATAGATGGCTTGTAAGATTCGCCATAGGCCTGCATGCAATCCATGTGAAAGAAAGAAGGGACCCATAGAAATAGTGGTTAGCTACGCAGTATAAGATAACTGATGCATAGATGGATGCAATAGTGGATGAGTGGCTTGTGGCATGGAGGGAAATGGTTAGTGCAGAGGAAGTATCATATACAGAGGTGGGTCCTCCACCCGATGCTCAAGTGGATCAAGCACTGGTACATGGAAGCAATCAAGAATTGTGAGAGGCGTCATCAAGGACTCCAACAAATTCAGAAGTGGAGAGACAATACAAATATACAAGGACAAAGAGAAGAAAAGGACAAGGAGATTCCAGCAACACAACGCCAATGGCAGATGAACAAGTGAACCACATCGTTGCAGCAATCACAACAACGAAAACTACAAGTGAGACTCAACTGAGGCAACAATAGACTAAGGAATTCCAAGAGGTAAATTCAGAACTGACATATTTGGTTAATTCCATATTGGAGAGAATCCCCGAAGTAAATTTGTTGCAGCGAATGGGTGAGATAAGTATTAGGAAGTAGGTCAAGATCGTGTCGATTTTTCTGCATGCATTGGAAACCCATAGTAAGGACATTGATGCCTCACTGTAGCAGTTTGAAACAATCACACTAGATGTGAACGAGTTATCAACACAGACCTTGGTGTGGCTACAGAAGTTGGAAACTCAAGAGATGGTTGACCGTGAGAAGAATATCAGTGATCACGTATTAAAATCACATGAGCGAGAAGAGGTAGCAACGAAAGAGATTGAGAAATTGAAGAAGGATCAGACATGCTAGTTGTCAAGAAGGCTCGAATGTGGGATGACATAGCACATTTGGAGAAGGCAGTTTATTTTTCTTGTCAGGAAGTCCCAGAGATAGCGGAGGACATGGATGTTGAATACAAAGCACAAAATATAGGACAAGTCATTGTAGGTTTCAAACATGACCTTGAATACTTACAGGCACTAGTAAACCCAAGAACACCTCTAGAGAAATATTTTGAGTGCAAGGGTGTCATTGAAGACTCTGCAACATGGCTTTAGGAGATTGAGAATAAGGCCAAGTTGATTACAGATGTGACCATGTACTTTTGGGGTAGCGTGGTCCAGCATGAACAGTTGGAATAGCTAAACACATGACTTAGGGAACTGGAAGCGCATTTGGATAAACTGCGGACATCACTTAAAGCAATGCCCCGAGTTGTACAAGTCATAAAGGTGACGGAGTTAAAGGCTTTGCAATAGCGATTAACGAAGGCACGGGAGTGTTAGCAGCATCGCACAACACAACTTGAGGAGTTCTAGGATATTGGCGAGCAGTTGTCATTGAAAGTAGTAACTGCACTTCAAGTAGTGTAGGACAGTCAAAGAGAAGTAACCACAAAGATTGTAAAACATCCACTTAAATAGGATGTCATAGACTGTATGGGGATCAATGATAATATGAAGGTGGAAGTAGAAGAAGTCAAACAATAGTATGAGGGATTCAATATCAAAATAAGTGACTATACAATTTCCAGTTGATGTGGCTCGAGGGTGAGCCACAAGATTTTGTTGGGGGCCTATTGGAAAGTGGTTTTGATGAAGATAAGATGCGTAGCACCAAGGGTGATGTGATAGATCGAATATGATGCACAAGACCAAAGATGGTGCACAAGGTGGGAAAGTTGGAAAAGATTTAGCTTGGTCATGATTTTGTAGTAATTGGTCATAGTTTTGTAGTTTTGGTCGAAGTTAGTTAGGAAGTTGATCAAAGTGGACCATTTTGTAAAAGGCGCAAGCCTATAAATAGATATAGGAATGTACTGTTGAGGGGACATCTTGGATAGCTGGTATGTTATGTTATCTGAACTTAGTTGAATTCAAAACATGATTGTGTGATACTCTGTGGAAGATTGGTTTATTTTTTGTCGCAACTGTGAAGATGTTCTTGGGAACCTGTTTTGGTGTGGAAGTAATATGACATGATGGAAGTTGATGGAACCACTATGTTTTATGGATTTTTTTTTCTGTGTTAAATGATGCAATTTGAATGAATTAATGTCGCAATATGTTTTTTGTTTCTGAATGATGCGATGCTTCTGTGTTTTGAATCATGTTATGGTGGTCGATTTTTTTATGAGTAATTGTATTACTGTGATCTGAATATGTTGATGCGATCTGATGATGTGAATTCGTGATAGTAAGCCTTTATTTGGATATCTGAAGTAATGTTGTGATAGTTAGATTGTCACGTACCCCAATTCTAATAACATTTTGTGTTTAAAGAAGACATTATATTTTATTTTTACTGTAAAGTTTGTGACTATTGACCATGTGGGTCAAGGATGACTGTAATTAATTATGTTGAATATTTTATTAGTTAATAAATAAAAGATGAGACAAATAGCCTAAGGAGGCTATTGAATGAGTTTCCACTAGTCCACTAGGTGGAATAGACTGGGGTGAGAGAAAATTGACACATGGTAGCATCCTCAACCACTTCTAGTTGTTGCAGGGGGAAACTTCCCTAATTTTGTGGTCATGTTCCCCAAGAAAGTGGAACAAGAGTAGGTGCTCATTAAGTGAAAAGCTGACCAAAGGACCTAGGCATTCTTATATTTACCCATTGAATTCAGCAGGAGGTTGTTCAATCTATACCTTGTGAAATTTCTGAATTAGAGAAAGGTGCACAAGAGATTCGATGAGGGGAAAGGCAGAAGTGGATTGAGTGATTAAGACTGTATCAGAACTAGTGCAGCTTGTTGGCTGAGTTCTTTTATGCTAAGGTCATAAGTATTGTTGTTAAGTAATTTTGTGGAGTTGCAGTGGTGTTTAATCCCATTTCTTACCCAGTGTTTTCAACCTGGTGGATCAGTGGATAGGATCGGGGGTCCTAAGACAAGCAGTGTGCTATCTTCAGGAAAGGTTGGGTGGAACGGGATCCTTGGTTTGTTTGTCTCCTCTACAAGTTATCAGGTTCCAATGTTTTATTTTATTTTCTTATGCAAGTAAAAGTACTAGAATTAAAGTAGTTATGATTAAATTTACTATTATTACTTGGATAAATGGTTTCTGCAATTAGAACTGTTTAAGTCTGCTTTTTATTTCAAGAAAAATTACTTGTTTTAAGTTCATATGAATAAATGAACCTAGGGTTAGAATTATTTGATTAATGAATGAAATCCCTTTTTGTATTTTTCCACTCATCCTGAGATGAAGTACTCTAGTACAGAAAGTGTTTAGAGGTAAATAGGATTGATTTATATATGAACAAAGATGATTTTGAAACTACTTAATTCTGGAAAGTTTTTACTATACATTCAACTATTCTATCTTAAATGATTCCTTTTTCTAGGAATTAAAATTTTATGAAAAAATCTCTAGAATGCTAAGAAGAGTCTTTTATGATAAAACTGTGGTTACACAGATAGTAAATTGTGTATAGGATAGTATAATATATTAATAATTACTGAAAATACAAATAAATTAGTTTTACTTAGTAAAGAAAACTTTTTCTTGTCAAATTCCGGTAGAGCAAATGGTTTAGAGGGGTTTCGTTTACTTGGCAGCCCAAGATCAAAACTCGATGCTCCTGGAAGGCGACATTTAAATCCAGCCATGCTAAGGGTTGGTGCGGCCAAGCCGGGTGTGATCCCCGGGTGATTTTGACAGCTTAGATGCCCTTGGATCATGGTTTCTCAGACCAAAGGTTCACCCAACAAGTCAAAGGGCCCTTAACAAAACAAAAAAAAACCTTTTCTTTAATTTAGTACTTTTATTTCCTGCAATCATAAATAAATAATCTAGTTATATTACAAGAAGTAATGCAAGATTAAAATCTCAAATTGTTAATTTTAAACCCCAACTCTGTAAGTTCATAAAACACAGTCAATAGACTGAAGCTATAATACCCACTGTATTATAATATATATTTTAAGTGTTTAGTGATCAAAACTGTAACAATCAGTATGTTACTACTACTATGTTAAGATGGTAAATCATCCTTTAAACCTTTCTCTTTAATAAAACCTTTTTATATATTTATAAGACCTATTTAAATAGGTTAGGAAGATTCCACATTTAATAATTAAAGAAAAGTAAAACAATTGTATACTTGAAAGAAGGAATAATCTTATCTATTTTTAAACAGTAAAAGTAAGTTAAAAGATGAAACAAAAAATGAAGATAACCTATTCATTTAAATTTGTTTATTTAAATAAAAGATTAAAGATAATCTTATCATCGAAATTGTTCAATAAAGACAAGAACCTAGGTTAATTATTTTATAGTATTGCAAAAATAAATAAAATATCTTGAATCTTTTCCAAATGGTTGAACCAGTCACGACCGTAATAAAATTCTACATGAAATTATAGACAGAGCTTAGAAACTCAGTTTTTTAAAAACATTTTCTCTATGCGTAGAAAACCCATTAAACAAACAGTATTATTACTTAATCACGCTCAGGCCCGTAAGTTTGGCCCTTTGGAAATATTTTAATATAAACAAAGTCTTAAAAATAAAATAGTCATCGAATGTTTAAAAACCAAAATGCCTTAACATAAGCATAGCCCCAATTAAATTTTAGAGCTGAGTTCAAAGGCCAAAAGAGAGCTCCGTAATGCATTACAGTAAAAACACACTTTTTTTTTAAAACCTAGAACAATATTCATTTTTCTATCTATAATATTTTTCAAGCCGTAACTCTTTTTGGTAAACCCCAAGGGTTATAAACAAAATGGCCATACGGCCTCTTCCTACATCCTTAAACACAGAACAAACTATCAACTATTATACTAAAGTAAACACCATAGCCTTATCCTCAGGAACCATCATTTTATTTCACATGGAAGGTTAACCCCAGGCTGAAACTGAGGCTTACCCAAGTTTTCATGCCATAAACCTTCAGCTTCTAAGCAAATCACCTTTACTTTTAGTGGTGGATTATCAAGTTTTCGCCTGCAAACAATATACATTTGAACTGTTAGTATTTAGTTTTTCTCTAATAAAAATTTAAAAGAAAATAATTTGCTGAGAGGAATTGTATCACTTACTATTATTATCTTACTCTGATCTTGACGAAATGATGCTAGCATTAAACCAAATCTTCGAACATGTTAACACCACCACAATCAAGATAATTTACCATTGTTTTATCAACGAGTTCATAGGAATGGGATAGCATAGAATCAGAACTCCAAAACCATATAAGGCCACGAATAAATACAAGAGGTAAGAATTATAGAGGTCCGCGAGCCTGAGGCCTGTCGGGCACTCTCTCCACCAAACAACGAACAACTTTTGAAGCATAGCGAGTTTTTAGGTCAATAACTTAAATGAAAGTTCCTACGATTTATCACCCAAACCCTTCCTCAAACAATCCTGCACCATGTGGAATCCACTCATAAAGAAATCTTTTAATGGTTGATATAGTTTGGATCCTGTGAGAGGTTTAAGAAAAACAATACCACGATGTTGGATTAAAACCTATACCATTATTAATTAAAGAGTAATACTATTTCATTTGGAATGAATTAAGTTTTGTTTTGAAAGATTGAAGTTCAAGCTTGGTTTAGTTTCTTGTTTTATACATGATGATCTTAGGTATGGTATAGATAGTATCTTATGCATTAATGATATGCATGAGTTAGTATTACCTATAGAAAGAATAGATCAATTCTATGACCAATGATGCTAAGAAGAAGCAGAGGAAATAGATTTTGATACTAAGAATTCTCACAAGCATACACAGGAAAAATAGAGAGAAGAAAAGAGACTGAATCACATGAATGAAGAGATGAACATTGGTGTGTATCCTTCCATTGAATAATGATGAATAATATTGTACATAAATAGTACATCCCTTGTAGGAAAATCGAGTTGTATGGAGACAAATCATAATGCTCAAAAATGTTGGCTTACCAAAATACAGCAAACCCCTATAGGTGGCTAAAGCACTTCCCAAATCTATCAAGGACCTCATGAATCAAAAAAAGCATGAGTGATTTTTCAAGGGATATGGAAAAACATGCTAATCCTAGAAAGTGGAGAAAAAATAATGGAGGATGGGTTGGAAACAAAAGCTACCAGTTTCGTAGTTGACTAGCTTTTATCTTATCCACAGAAAAGATGGAAAAGTAGAATAAAGTAGAATCTATTGTATACTATTTGTAGTAGGGATTTCTCCCTTTCTACAGGAATGAACATCTCCCTTCCGTCTATAGGATGGAAGGGTAGGGTTCCTGTTGGTTGAAGAAAAAGAAAACCTACAGACAAGATTAGGGCCAAGCTGTAGAAACCCTGCAAAGAACTGTTAGAAAATGAAATAGTTGCAAGAAATCAATGGAAACCTACAACAAAGTATGAGCAACAAACCTACAAGAAAAATATCTTAGAAAACTACAATATAAAAGAAACAAAACACAAATATACCTTGTCTAGGTGGAAATGGGCCACGATGCCCTAGCTTTGGGAGCATCTCTCAATGGGATGGAAGCTTTGGCTCAATGGAGAAATGGAGGAGAGGGAGGGTGAATGGATTGAGAGGCAAAGGGTCTCAAGGCACTTACATGGGCAGCATAACAATAGGGATAGGAGGAGTGTTTTGAGAGTGACCCCCACCCCTCTATTTATAGCTTTTTTCTAGAGATTTAGGGTTTTAAGCCCCTGGTTAGGGGTTTTAAGCCCTTGGTTAGGGATTTAGCCCCTTTTTGGGGTTTTAAGCCCCTTTATCCCAATTATTAGCTCCTTTGAGCTGTTTTATCCCCCTTTTGGAGGTTTTAGCCCCTATGAGAGCTATTTTTGGCTCTTTTTAGGGTTTTTAAAGCCCTTTTTCATATTTTTTAGCCTTTCTAAGGGTGTGGGGGTCAAATGAGGGTCGTGCATGGATGTATTTATGTGGTGTAGGTCATGTAGAGCTCATTGGGGGATTTTTTGGGTTAACATATTTCCCCCTGATGTGTGAGGGCAGGAGCTCATCGTATGGCCGACGAACATCATAGGATTTTCTGGGAAGAGGTGGTGCTTCCTGGACTGGGGCCTGGTGTCTTTTGGTTTTTGTATTAATATGGTTCCCATCAATGGGCGAGATACAAATAATGTGTGACATGTATATGGATGAGGTGGGAATCCCCATGCTTGTAACGATGCCAAAAGAATAATGTGATCTAAGCTCTATAATACAAGAGTTGATCATGTACAATTGTTTTTACAATAGTGGTTACCTCAATGAGAGGCTGAATACAATACTAATCTAAAGAAATTCTACATTGGACCCATGACATTCTCATGGAATGCTATATCTTCATGACTGACGGTCTTTTGGATCTGGAATGGTACAAATTTGAATGACGGAGAGTTAGAGTATCTGTGGTACAAATATGTTGCATAAATCATAAATCTATATAGAATCATTGCTAATACTTCTGAACACTGTCTCCAATGCAGCCCGAAAAATCACAAGGGGCATGAACCGGTTGGGGTCCCTTACATAGACTCATCAATGTGCTAGAGACAGGTGAAATCTAGGGTCTTTGACCAAATACTGCATAGACCAATACCCTGTACAAATCTCAATGGTGCGATGATGTAGCTGGAGTCGAGCACGTGAGAAACAACCATCCCGAGAGGCACTAAGGAATCCTCTCAAGTGGTCCAAGGAACTAATAAATGAGGTTAATGAAAATAGGATACAGGGATCTCTAGGTCTATCCTCTATAATACATGTGTTGTTGTCGACAGAGGGAGACCTACAACTGGTTAAGGAAATGGTGTTTCCCTGACCAGAAGCGCGAGGGTGATAACCAAAAGATGTGAGGCAATTTGAGGACTGACCCACTGAATGCAGGGGGGGAGGTGGAGGAGTTGAATAGGGGAAAAGGGAGTGTAGTCGACTCAAAATTCCTTTGTTTAGAGTATGAAGACAGGGCGGACCGGGAAACAAATGAAATTGATTCATGGGAAAGGGATCATAGTTGTAATAACGGGGATATAACTATAGATGGGAAATACTTGGGGGAGGTAGACACTTTTGGTATTGATGGGATCCAAGGAAGACACATTATAGAGTACTTTGAACAAAGGAGACCCAAAGTGGGAATGTTTCCAAACTATTATATGTGGGGTAGTGTCTAAAGACACCTTTGTGGTACGATCTTGTGGATTTTTCGTGAGCCCACGAAAGTAAATGCTCGATGGTGCTTTCAATTTTAGATAGTCTGAAAGCATGAAGAAGACTCCAGTTGTGATGTCCTAAGTGTAGTGTGCAGACCTGAACACTTTAATTCTATAATTTTATTTAAACAATTCTGAAATTTTAATTGGTTAACACAGAGCCTTCTTGGATTGGAAAAAACAAGGGTTTCTTCTGGGAGATTTTGCAGAGGACAAGATTGATCAGTGGGAAGAAAAAAAAGTGATGTCATACATTGAATTTCCTCTCCCCTAACACATTTATATTTAGTTCCATTTATTTTTCAGAATCCACACCGCGGAAACCTACTACCATGCTTCTGGGCAGCCAAATAGTGCAACTAAGGAGAGTAGTTCTGCCTGTTTCAACCAGAGGATTTGGGAAACTTGCAGAGGTTTGTTACAACATTAATTTAATATATAAAAATTTATTTATACATTTTTCTAATTTTATGGAAATTTTGAGGTGTTTTGGGTGAATTTGGGGATTTCTGGCAATTTTGGTCAAGAGAAACCCTGCGCAGAGGAGGATCCAAAAAAGTGGTATGATCCCAATGAAAAATGGTTTTGGATATTTTTATGGGAATTTGGGTATTTCAGTGACCCACAGGAACTGACAGGGCTCATTTTTATTGTATAGAACTCATTTTATATCAGATTTAGCAAAACTAGTCACTAAAAGCCAGTAATCTAGCTAGGGTCTAAAGAAAGTAGTTAAAGCAAGTGAAATCGATTTCTGTAAAACATGAGAATTATAAAATAGGTAAATATAAGTTTTATGAACATGTAAAATCACTTAAATCAGTTCCTGAGCATGACATATTCCTTATAGCACTCATATTTGTTCATTTTCCCCCATACATTGATAAAGTAGGCCCTTTTAGGGAAAACTGACAAGATTATTTATGGGTAGGTATATTTTAACATGATAAATATAATTTTCAGAATATTATGAACCTACATAACATAAATTACATCATGTACTGACCATTACAAGGATGCTCCAAAAATGAGGGGCAGGAGGCCCAGATCATGACCAGCAAGGGACTGTGAGCATAGGTGAAGCATGAGCTTCACTGGAGCTAGACCTGAAATTTATGGAGGTTGAAAATAACTCTGATTATACTTCAATGTCTTCAATATAGCTCTCCACACCTGTAATGGAAGAGAAGGGGATGGAAGGAGAGGGGAATGGAAGGTTGGGGCTCATCTCCCAGTAGTCTGAGGCACAACACTCAGAAGTAATGCTCACATAAGCATTCAAAAATCAAATAATCAACCAAACTGAAGCAATTTGTTCGAATTGATCTTTTATAGACTTATGGATGACCTTCCTAGTAAGTTGATGCCAATGGTGACCTGTGAGAGCAAGTCAACCCCATGGGTGACCTAACCCTAGCCACAAAAGTGCCCCTTTGGGAAATTAGGCAAGTAGGACCATGTGGAATTGTTTCCAATTCCAAATCATCCATCCCAATTAGAAACTACACCCTCCCTTAGTCAAAAGCTACCTCTTTTGAGTTATGACAGGTTTCTGCTTTTCCTGGGTCATAAGGAAACTCTTTCTTTCCTTAAAGAAATTTTCTTCTTTTACCTCTGTCTTCTTTTTCTTCTTTTAGGAAACTTCCCTTTATTCTCTTGCTTTATTTTGTCATGGAATTTCTTATTTTTACCAAGGAAAGTTGACTAGCTTTCCCCAATTCACCCTCCTGACATGGCAGCCTTAATTCCACATCATTATTGTGCATAATAAATAACATTGCCGAAATAAAATTAATTACATGCCTTAGAACAATTATTAGCACAAATTTATCCTAGGAGGAATAATTAATAACAACTTGGGCGCCTAGGAACTTAGCATGGTCAACATTTTTAATGGTCAATTTGAGGGAACATGATAGTCCTCCCCTCCCAAATCTGCTTGTCCTCAAGCAGAAGCACCACAGAGTGTTACAAATTTTTCCACCATGTTTTTGCTGCACCACTCTGATCATAGCCATTTTTTTGATGCCCCTTCCTTTATCAAAATTTCCAACCCAGTTAAAGTAACTAAGTAGAATTCCCTGATCCCACTTCCTCCTCTGAAAGGACCCAAATTTTTCTACCACCTTTTGAACTCTGTCATTCCTAAGAATGCCTGGATCCCATAGTTTTATCTACCTCCTTCCACCCATCAATAAAAACAACAAAATTTTATCATTGTAGAGGAGGAAAACGAGGTTATAAAAATCATACCACCATACTGGGATCTCATATCTCCCCATGCCAAAATGAACATTTTTTAAACTCTCCCACCAGACATGGAATTCCTTAATGCAAAACCAAATCATCTTGAGCCTCTCTAAAGTATGAAAATCCATGTGCAAGCTAGCACTGGAACTCACGTCACTATTGTTATGAATACACAAGAGGTTATCCCATGTCCCTCCATGTATAATGAAAGCATTATATTGTATCCATACATGCTCATACAATTCTTTGATGTGTCCAATGTCTCTCCATTGATGCAAGCAAGATTTTTACCCCCCATTGCACACATCTCAATCATGTGTCTCGCCACCCAATTAATGGACGGAAAAAATTTCATGCTAAATGATTTAGGTGGGAATAATTAAACTACTAATAATGCACTTGTCAAACCACATGGTTTGACCATCAATACCTCAACTAGAAGAGTGAAAGTATCAACATCCTCTTGTGGCATCAACCAAAAAAGTCCTTTCACCCAATTTTCATCCCCACATGATGTGGCTGAAATAGAAGTGTGGGGTGAAGAATTGTGAGCCAAATCCCTACAATTCTCATCAATCAAGATAATGGATCCAAAAATTCCTCCATTAGTTTTCTAAGTGACAGTGTGATCATGTGCCTCCTCTAAAATTGTACAACATTTTCCTAGAGGCAACTCATAGTCTCTTAGGAACCATGCAAGTGCTTGATCTTCATATTGCTTGACCTCAAAATCCTCAAGCACATGAAAATCATAATGCACCTCATATGCATGTGTATGGGAGGTATATAATAGCTGCAAAATGAGTCTTTGTTGCTATTCACATGTCAAGACAATGTCAGTCACAACAAAAAAATTATTGCAGAAATAAAAAAATTTCCCTCCCAAGGTCTTCATTCCAAATATGTCTCTATGAAACTCAACAGGTGCTCCCCTCTTCATCCAATGGCTCAACTCTCTGCCATTGATCCAAGGGTGCAAAAATCCATCAATTGACCCACACATTGAAAGTATGTGTAGATCTGATACCTTCTTGTCAAAGTGGCTACACACACATACCTTTTTTGCTGCTTGTAAATCATAGAAGAATTAGCAATATTAAAAACAATTTTCTTGCAACAAGACATAAAACTTTTACCTTCCATATTTTCCTCTTCAGTGATTCCTCTATCCAACCATCCAGTGGATGAATAAAATATATTTATTGCTGATTTTTATGATCTATAATCATCCTTCTCTTCTGCAATAGGATCTATCTCCCATGGGGACAAATCATGATCCCCCTGTTGTGCATGCGACACAAACCAGAAAAATTTCTTCACCCACTGTTCATTTTCCATTGGTGTTTCTGAATCTAGGACATGTGGGAAAGAATTGTGAACCCTCTTTTCATGTTTGCAACCTTTAGTAATTAGAATTATGGCTGCAACTTTTTCATTATTGGCTGGCCCAAATTGGGTGCTCTCATCCCACTCTTCCATGGGAGAGTGTCTGTCTTCAAGGAACAACTCAAGTTTCCTTGGAAAGAAATCAAGTGCTTGGTTCTCATAAAACTATCTACACACTCTCTAAGCACATACCAAATAGAATGATCCTCATGGTCCATCCAATAATGAGGTTACTCCATGGATTTTTTCATGCAATTTACCCAAAAGGGATGACTCTCATGAAAGATTGAGGATTCAGTCAATTCTTTCCACTCTTGTTGGAATTGTTCTATCTTCATTTGTGATTCTAAGAGGACACTTTGAGTGTATCTCAAAGAATCTTGGGTGGCCAACAAATCACCTTTGAGCTTGTAGTTCTCTTCTTAATATATGCAAATAATTTCTTCATCATGCAGTGATGCTTCCCGCAATAAATCAACAAGCTCAAACATGTCATTTTTATCTAAAAGCAATTGTGAGAAATTACCTTTGATTGTGGACATTGCTTTCTGGATATTCTCCATGGCTTCAAAGGAAGATTGGTATTCCATTAAAGTAGCTTCCCAAAAAATATTTGATACTGAAGCATGAGTGTCATGGATAATTTTCAGGGCCTCTTGGATCTTCTGTTCATCCATCTTCAATGACCCTGCAAGAATATGAGGTTCTTGTAGATGTTCCTCCTCTTCATTTTCCATCACTAGATCAATTTCATGCAGTGCACTCGAGGTTTTGAAATCTGATCCATATGTTGTTTCTGCAATATATTCATATTTTAAGTCCTCAACAACATAATTTGGGCTGTAACTTAAGTGCTCATTCATCCTTGGTGCATCAGAAAGATATTATCTCATAGTTTTATCCTTCATACTACATTCATTTTTTACACCATAATTCTGAACCTCGTCACTAGGGTTCTCAACCATTCTAAACTCTTCACTGGAAGTGGCTGTCATATCAGACTTACAAAATGACACATAAAAATCAGAATTTACTAACTCGCCATGTGTTATGTTCTCCTTCTTATGTGGTGGAATTATGATGGCTTGTTCACCCACCCATTTCTCTGCTTCACACCCTACTGAGATGTGCTCAATTTTTTATCCCTTGTGAGGCTCAAGGGGTGACGGTAAATATGAATTGTGTTTCTCTTTTGGATTAGATCCAAAAGATATCTCACTATCATCAATCTGCCCCATCTCCTCTGCACTTATCTTGAAATCAACCACAAAGAAATTTGGAGTCATTTCACCTTCCACATTACCAACAACTAGATGTTGGACTGTTAGATCTTTATTTGTGCATGGATATTCTCCATCTCCTTCTGATGAAGGATTTGGTGACTCATCATCCTCATGGATGCTGCAAATAGGATGATCTATCTTTGGGGAAAACCCAAATAATCTCTCAAATAAACCATGTACAGATGGCTCTAATGAATCTTCACTTTTGGTCCTCTTTTCTTCCCCTTTACTTTCAGAAGTGGAACAACTTAGTTCCTTTCTTGATGGATTATTGGTATTAAAAGAACCTACATGTGTTAATGTTTTTGAAAACATAGTCTCTCCATATTTATTTCCTTCATGCTGAGAGACACTACTACTCCCTTTTCCATGTGTGCTTGCCAACTGCTTGGCAAGGAATTCTCTAGTCTCTTGATCTGACTGAATGATGCTTTATGATACATATTTCAGCCCTTTCAATGTTATTTGCATCAAAATTATTAAATATTCTTGGTCATCCAATTTTGAATGCTCTTCTTCATAGAACTCAAATTCTAAATCTCCCATGAATGGAACTAATTCCACAACTGCAACTTGAAGATATTACTGAGCTACTTTTCCACTGAGAGTTACTTTCCATAGGATGAGCCAAGGAAAGTGATATGATACAACTATGATGTCATAAATTTGGCATGAAGACCTGAAAACTTTAATTCTTTAATTTTAGTTAAACAATTCTGAAATTTTAATTGGTTAACATAGAGCCTTCTTGGATTGGCAAAAACAAGGGTTTCTTCTGGGAGATTTTGCAGAGGACAAGAGTGATTAGTGGAAAGAAAACCAAGTGATTTAAGAAATTTAATTTCCTCTCCCCTAACACATTCATATATGGTTCCATTTAATTTTCAGAATCCGCGCCATGGAAACCTACTACCACGCTTCTGGGCAACCAAACCGTGCAACTAAGGAGAGCAGTTCTTCCCGTTTCAACCAGAGGCTTTGGGAAACTTTCAGAGGTTTGTTACAGCCTTAATTTAATATATAAAAAATTATTTAGATATTTTTCTGAGGTTCTGAAAAGTTTGAGGTGTTTTGGGTGAATTTGGGGATTTCTGGCAAGTTTGGTCAAGAGAAACCCTGCACAGAGGAGGAACCAAAAACGTGGTATGATCCCAATGAAAAATGGTTCTGGATATGGTTATAGGAATTTGGGTATGTCAGTGACCCACAGGAATTAACAGGTCTCAGTTTTATTTTACAGAACTCATTTTATATCAGATTTAGCAAAACTAGTCACTAAAAGCTAGTAATCTAGCTAGGGTCTAAAGAAAGTAGTTAAATCAAGTGAAATCGATTTCTGTAAAACATGAGAATTATAAAAGAGGTAAATATAAGTTTTATGAACATTTAAAATCACTTAAATTAGTTCCCCAGCATGAAATATTTCTTATAGCACTCATATTTGTTCATTTTCCCCCATACATTGATAAAGTAGGCCCTTTTAGGGAAAACTGACAAGATTATTTATGGGTAGGGAAATTTTGACCTGATAAATATAATTTGCAGAATAGTATGAACCTAAATAACATAAATTACATCATGGACTAACCAATATGAGGATGCTCCAAAAATGAGGGGCAGGAGGCCCGGATCATGACCCGTAAGGGGCTGTGAGCATAGGTGAAGCATGGGCTTCACTGGAGCTTGACCTGAACTTGATGGAGGTTGAAAATAACTATGATTATCCTTCAATTTCTGCAGTATATCTCTCCACACCTGCATTGGAAGAGAAGGGGATGGAAGGAGAGGGGAATGGAAGGCTGGGGCTCATCTCCCAGTAGTCTAAGGCACAACATTCAGAAGTAATGCTCACATAAGCATTCAGAAATCAAATAATAAACCAAACTGAAGCATTGGGTTTGGATTTATATTTTATAGGCTTATGGATGACCTGCTTAGTAAGTTGAGGCCAATGGTGACCTGTAAGAGCAAGTCAACCCCATGGGTGACCTAACCCTAGCCACAAAAGTGCCCTCTTTGGGAAATTAGGGAAGTAGGACCATGTGGAATTGTTTCCAATTCCAAATCATCCTTCACAATTAAAAATTGCACCCTCCCTTAGTCAAAAGCTTCCTCTTTTGATTTATGTCAGCTTTCTACTTTTCCTATGTCATAAGGAAACTCTTTCTTTCCTTAAAAAACTTTCCTGCTTTTACCTCTGTCTGCTTTTTCTGCTTTTAAGAAACTTCCCTTTATTCTCTTGCTTGATTTTGTCATGGACTTTCTTATTTTTACCAAGGAAAGTTTCCTAGCTTTCCCCAATTCACCCTCCTGACATGGCAGCCTTAATTCCACATCATTATTGTGCATAATAAATAACATTGCTGAAATAAAATTAAATACATGCCTTAGAACAATTATTAGTAAAAATTTATCCTAGGAGGAATAATTAATAACAACTTGGGCCCCTAGAAACTTAGCATGGTCAACATTTTTAATGGTCAATTTGAGGGAACATGAGACCAGTGGGGGCTCTTTTTCGTTTATAGTCTTCTGTGCCCGAAAAAGGTTAAAAGTGTACATATGAGAGTTCTCCCATCCTTTAGGGGATGAGAGAATTCTTTACTGTTGGTAGTCTAGTCAGGCCAAAAAATGTTAAACCTATCCCAACTGGACGACCATTCATATACTTTTACGAGCATGAATGAAACCAAGTTTGCTCGGTGATATTTTCTTGATGAGAAGGCTAAAAAAGAGCTTAACGACAACCCATGGTGAGATTTTTCATAAAGTTAGCCCCTCTACCCGAGAAAGCATAAAAGGATGCAGAGGGGAATGGTCTTGGCTTGATTGTGCCAAGGTGGTCCTTTTCATCTGATGGTCTACATAGTCCGCAAAAGGATATAAATGAGATGATGTAGATGCCCTTTCCTATACTTTAATGAGTGGGAAAGGAAGCAGTTGCAATCGACAATATTTTCATTCTTTAGGAGTCAAAAAAGAGCTTAAAAGAAACTCCAGTATGGTCAACCGATTGAGGGGGCAGTGAAGGTGCCCCCATGTCGGGACAATGGACAGTGGTCCAAAACTCATCTGTGTAGTATGGATGGAGTAGGTGGCTCTTAAACTTACCAATACATGCATGGGATATATTGTGGTAGAGGCACGTGAGATGGTGCGGCAGAGGTATGCAAACTCAGGAGGCTCATGGACAGAGGTCGAGAGAGTCGTGTGTGAGTTGTGGTGGATGGACTTGACTACATATGGTGTGAGTGCAAGTCCAGAGGTAGTTATGTGACAAATGCATGCAAACGAAATGATCCACCCTCTGGGTGGTGGTCTAGAGACCTGCGTAAGGTGTGGTGGATGGATTTGACAGCTATATACTGAAATGAAATGATGTGCCTTTCGGGGAGATGGTATGGGAACCCGCATGAGTGGCGGTAGGAAAGTGTAATGGAAGTACAGGTCCAAAGACTCTTACATCACAATGATGCGGCTCATAAATCGAGGTAAATTCTAGGAAGTGTTCCCAAAAATTACTTATTAAACATGAGATGATGGTCTCATAAAAAGATAGAGGACAAAATTCTGAAACCAGTGGCACAAATGACATCCCAAATGGACTCTGTATGGTCCTGTTATGCGAAATGGAAGAACATAGGTCAAATGGGGCCTATAAATGAGTGGGGACCACTTTGTGAGGTGTCATTGTCACTATTCACTGTAGAGTTGGAGAGGTGGGCCCTAAATTTCTTTTGCTGATTTCTCTCATTTTGACCGATAGTTTCAAGATCCGTGACTTGCAAGTAAGAGCTCTTGCAAAATCTATCCTTTTAGTGGTTTACATTTTGAATTTTCTCACTCGAGGGTCCTCTATGAGGCTGTTGGGGTCTCTATAAGCTAGTTCGCACCTTTCGTGGGTAAAAGAGTGACTAGATCACACCTGTGAGGCTATTTTGAGTGACCTGGTCGCTCTTTTTTTCTAGACAGGTGCGATCTAGTCCCCGAGTGGCCTTTTTTTGCTGAAAGCAGTGGCTGAGAACTGTGTTTTTCTTGTGCAGGATAGATGAGATTAAGTGGCATGAGAGGGACTGTAAATACCTCCAGGAGGTGACATTACGGGACAGGAATGTGCATGGTGCACTGGCCCATTGTGGATTACTAAAGTTTATGCGGATTCCTCTTATGAACAACTTGCGTCTACTACTACATACTTTGGTAAACTTTTGTTATATTGGGGAGGAGGCCTTCATGATATAGGGACAACGTGTTGAGATTACGCTATTGGACATGTACTTTCTGACTGAGCTCCCTATGATAGGAGTTGTCGATGACTTGGCGCTAGTGCTGTCTCGAGGGGAGACATTGGAGGAGTTGTGTGAAAGGCACTGTTACACTACTGCATATGTGCGTGGTTCCTATATCTTGACATGTGACATTGAGGAATTGTCGACACCGGTGGTGGCGACATTACTGCTATGTATCTTTGGTTCCACAGGGAGCCACAAGATATCTAGAGGGCAGCTACAGATAGTAGAGCGTGCCATGAGGGGCACTTACTATGGGTGGGCCCAGATGTACCTTCTAGCTATTTGGCATCAGCTAAACAATGCAAAGGCATCTGGGGGGGATTTTGTTTTGGCTCCTTTTTATGTGCTTTATTTTTTAAGAAAGTACCTACTCTGCGTTTGCATCGGGCAATGCGAGATGGAGGTCCGCAGGAGCCATGGATGTGCAGGTGGTGCCAAATGATGGTGAGAGAGGGCAGTGGTAGAGTGGGTCGTTTATTTATAGAGGAGCTGCTAGAGTAGTGTCAAAAACTCCCGGTGGTTATCAAGGAGTACCCGTATGCAGGTATGAACTATCATGGGAACCCTGAGATGCCCCAACCTCCAGGCCAGGCATGGGGACCAGCTAGTATGTATGTGTGATGTTTTTGTATTCATATTTATACATAGTGTAGTTGAGCTGGTTGATAGTTACATGGTTATATGCATAGACTGATGGCGTCTTTGTTTGTGTATGCAAATATTTGTCCTCGCCTGCCGTCCAGGTATCAGCTGTGGGTGGTCGCGATTGCGGAGGGAGCGGTTCCTGCGGGGAACCCTCGCAGGCGATGATGGGAGGCATAGGCTATTTTTCTGCACTTGGAGCAGCTTGTTGAGGGGATCTCCGATGATGGCTGGAAGCATTTAGACAATACGCTGATTGATACCATTCATAGTGGACCTCTATGATGAGGAGGATGGCCGTGTCCTGTGATTACTTTTGTTGGGCAGCGCGAGGGGATATTCCTTTAGAGGACGATGAGTCTTCTGAGGAGGAGGATGATACTGAGCCATACGATGAGGATGAGTCTGAGTCTGAGTAGCATCTAGTGGGGCTACCCCTAGTGCATTTGTGCACTTAGGACTTTTTGCATCGCTATGTATATCCAACTGAGAAAGCATATGTGGCTTCTCATTTTGTACTGAACATATTTTGGACGTGCGATTTATCTATCTATCTATATTTTTTACGCATGTGGATGCACTTTTTATGGTTTTATATGTGAGTCTTTTTATGATGATATGAAATGTAATGCCTATGTGATGTATTTTTACACGTGTGTGTATGTTTTCTATATGATTATGCATGATGTTGTGTTTGTATGTTTCCTATATGCGATTATGAATGTGCTAATTTAGAATGTCATTAGCCATTTGATCTGTTACACTATTGAGGTTTCTGGGAACATGTGTGAATGTGATGGATTTAAATGTTCTAACCATCTTTTTAGTGCGCAGGAATTTTCCAAAGAGGTAGGGATCACGTACCCGGTAATAGTTGTTCAATTGGAAGACAAGCAATTGGAAGTCTAAGAAGACATCAAGATGGAAAATTCCCAACTAGAGAGCGGTGGCCAAGAGGCCATTGACACCATCATATTCATCTTGGTTGTTGGTCACACTGCCCATGCATATTCCATCGATGTGGATCAACTTGTGCGGCGAGGAGTAGATGACCCATGCAGCTGAGGCGAAGTTTGGAGACCATCTTCTTGCTCCATCAACAAATCCATTGTACCAATCTGAGGTAGGATCTATCTTGAGCAATGAAGGAAACAATACATAAGACTCACTTTAATAATATGTAAAACAAAAAAGGACAAGGCTATATTACAAGCTAAACTGTCATCACTTAAAGAGGTGACGTTAGAGGGAAAGTGGTTTGGAATTTTAGGGGATCAGTGATCATTCCTTTGTGTGACATGATGAACCCTAGGACATGACCCATTGGGACATAGAAAACACACTTGAAAGGGTTCCACAATGGATGGATCCAATGGGATTTTTGAACCAGTCGACTTTCCCATGAATGAAATCTTTGGTTTCCACGGAAAACTTGTTAGACTGTGACACAAGTTATTTGGGGAGGAAGAATGAGCGATGGTTCATGTCGTCCCATGGGTATTCTGAGGCAGTTAAGGCTTCAAGTATCTCCTCATCATTACAAAATCAATGAAGAGATAGGTTTGATGGACCGTTGGTGATGGTGGAGACAAGAGGGTCTATAGAATTGGACATCATGTAAATGGACATGGTATCTAAAGAAGGAGGTGGGGGATGGATTTCTTTGATCAGAGTGATCTCAGATTCAAGGGAATGTTGTCGAAGGTTGGATAGTGCCATTCAAAACTTGGACAAGTCTTGGAAGTGGTGAGATTAGTGTCCATACAATCCATAGAGGGCACAAGCATTGTTTGTTCTCAATGACTTGTTTCTCACTATTGGCCTGCTTGGGAGTTCAACCATGGGGAGATTTTTCGTCGTATCCATGGAATCCAAATGCATGTGGATTATGGGAATCTTAGGGCAGTTTTGAGTTGGATGGACCTGTTCTTCGTAGACAGTACAAGGCGGGATCTATCAAGGTTCAGCTATAGCTTTCGCATTTTTGCCCCTAGCCCTTTTGGGGTGAGGTAGTGTGGGTGCGGGTGCAGTGGTTGGTTTTTGCGGGCCGAGTGGAGGATGAGATTCAACAGCAATGGGTTGTACTAGGGTTAAGACTACCTGGGGAATTGGTGGTTAGGTGGGTGGATCAAGCTACCACACGGGAATTCCTAATGTGAAATTGGGTAATTTTAAGGTAGCCATTACTGGCTTACTCATGACACCAAGTGGGGGAAATATGAAGGGAATTTTGTGGATTGGGGAGGAGCCCAGATAGCTCCTTGATGGTTGCATGTGGAGATGAGGTTGTGGTGGAATCTATGCATAATGCTGCAGCTGCGGATGATGTTTCAGTTGTTGATGGTGTTGTGGCCACATATGGTGTTGTGGTTGCCATTGGGGCTGTGGCTGCGGTTGATGTTTAGGTGCAGTAGTGCTAGATGAGAGCATGCACAAATACGCAGTCTCATTTGGTGTCGGTGGTGGCGACACTAAGGGGAAGGAGTCCATCATTGTGGTATCAACAAACAACCCATGGCCCACATTCAATAATGAGGAGGCTGGTATGTTGTCAACCATGGTGTTGACTGCAGGAATAATATTGGCAGGTGTGGTTAGCCCATACGGATCAATGGTGTTGATCATAGGGATAACGTTGGCGGGTGCAGTTAGTCTTTGTGGATCGTGATAAGTCAGTTGGTCAACCGTCATGATTTTCCCTTCGTGAGGGAACATCATGAGACAAAAAATAGTTGATTCTATGGCTCTCATGGTGTACATATAAATTCTTCCAAGGAGAAGGTTATAGTCCAACTGAGAATTGACAACCTCTATGTCAATCAATACTGTTTTCCTGGCCAATGTGATGGGAAAATGTGGTAGGATTCCTTGTGCTTTATTGGGGTGGCAATCATAATCCCAAAAAGTAGTAGAGGATGGTTGCAGAATTGGGGATCCAAGCTTTTTCCATACTAAGGTAGACATAATGCACGTGGATGCCCCCTTGTCCACTATGCACCGGTGCACGACCAGATTCCAAATGGATACCAGGATTTGGAAGGAAATGGTTGATGGCATCCAGGGTTCTCCATTCTCTGTGTCGAATGTGATCAATTTGGAGTCAAAGGGGTCTACAGCACCAAGGGAAGCTAGTAAGGATTTCTGCTGTGTTGGGAAATTTTTGAGTACCTCAAGAGCGGACATGGCCGTAGGTGTTTGGGCCAAATCATCCATGATGATGTAGCTTATAGTAGCTCTAGCCGTGACATTGTTGGCAACCCATCGTATGGGGGGCCACAGAGGAAAAGGGGGTAAATGAAGAGGTGCATTGGTTGTTTTGGAGGTAGATGTCGCTGATGTGTCAGCGGGTTTGGTGTTAGTTTCATACTGATTTCGTATGGTCTGTAAATTGACCTCTTCAGTTGTCATGGATAGCAGGGGGTGAACACCTATTTTTGTTGTTGAAGGTGATCTCAGGGCGTTGGGATTGGGTTGGGGAGCGGGTGTAGTTGCTACCAGTCCTTGGAATGGTAATGGGTTTTGGAGGACCATCGGTGGAGGCCTTGGTGGTGACGGGTTGGGTTGAGATAGGGTTGTCATATTGGTAGCATGCTGAACCACATTGTGAATGGCCTGCTTGTAACAACCCATGAAGGGGCATTCGTTTGCATAGTTCATGTAGACCTCACACAACTTGCATGGTTGATTTGTGCTCAATGGAGCATTGTGTCTAGGTGGATTTGGTTGTTGAGGATTTTGGGCCGGTTTTCCCTGACATTGTTAGGAGAGTTTGGTTTTTGACCTCCTCCCTGTAGTTGATTGTTGCCTTGGTTTCAGGCTTGATTATTTTTGTCTTGCCATTGTTGATTATTGGAAACTAGCTAGTTGGGATGGTTTTGTTATGCAAACATTTGTCCTAAAGGTGCTAGCAGAGTGGGGGTAGGGGCTTGAGTGGCTTACACAGCTGGTACACAGTAGACTTGGGGGGGTGAAGATGCCACAAATGTGGGAATTTGTCCCTCATATTGTTGTGCCATCCAAGATAATTCCTGGGCCTTCTGTTGTGGTGCAGGTTGTGCATAAGAAGTTGTAGCTCTGGACAGGAACATCATTCTTGCATAGTCTGGAGTTTGGTTTTGGTAGGAAACACTGGGCGTGTTGCTTGGTTGTGGTGGTATTGCAGGTGGTGTTGGATGGTGTTGTGGTTGGTGGGAGACAAAACCTATGATTCCATCTACAAAATGAAATCCCCCCGGTGCATCCCGGTAGGAGGTGTCTACATGGGGAGTGTTTGGAATGATAGTGTAAAGGTATCCAGACTATGCATAGATGAGGTCAAACTATTGGGCCTTCAATATGGCCTCTTCCTATATTTGGGGACATTCAGAGGTGACGTCCTTAGCTATGGGTGGTAGTAAAGTTTTCAAGAACCAGTCCAGGAAGATCCTGTCATCAAGATTGATCTTGCATAGGCTATGATGTCGCCTCCACTCGTGGATGTGGTCGGTGATGTGGGTCGTATTGTTTTTGTGGCTAGATAGAAATATTTCCACTCCTTCATCATATCTAGCGGGGATTTGGAAATATTGTAGGAACATAAAGGCCAAGGCGTTGAAATATGGATACTTGGCTTGTGGTAGCTCAATGTACCACTTGGATGTAGCACCTGTGAGGGTGCGTTGGAATATTCTGAGTCTGATCGAATCATCTACGATGTTCTTTGATGAGAACCATAGGTGAAACATCATTATATGGTTTTGGGGCACTCCCCTGCCTTCCCTTCAAACTTGGGAATGTCTGAGGGGATTTTGGTTGGCATGGGAGGCCAAAAGGTTTGATGGCATATAGGGTCATTTGTTAACAGAGACAAGTCAAGCAGGTTAAGGTGTTCCATGAAAGGAAGGTTTGAACCAAGTTTGATGTGTGATGGAGAAACGATGGTGGTTGGGTTTGTAGGAACATGATGCACCTGTGCGACTGGGGGTACTTGTGGCACAGTTGTGGTAAGCGTCAAAGTGTGAGTGGAAGGGAAACTACCCCGATGTATGATAGGATGGACAGTGTAGGTGGAAGGGCCACTACCCCTAGGCATGCCAAGTGGGACAATGTGAGTGGATAGGACACTTCCCCCAGGCATGAGAGGTGGGGCAGTTTGACTGGTCAATATGGGTGGTGTTAGCTGACTTATGATAGCTTGCATGATAGTGCTAAGGCCACCAAGAGGGGTGTGGGTGGTGGTGTGGGGTATGGAAGTGGGTCCACTACCGATCACCAACCCAGAAAATGGATCTAGGTTTGCACCAGCCATGGGGCTAGATGGTGCGGTGTGTAGATATGGCTCATATTGGTATGATTCTAAGTCTAAATTAGAGGCTATGTGGCCTTCTGATTATGTAGAGGGTCATCGAGAATGGTCTCTATGATGTTGGTTCAAGTACCCAAACTGTGGTGGATCACCTCTCAAGCGCGAGGAAGAGCATGGGGCCTGACTAGGTGGCTACCTTACACCTGTATTTATCTTCAACTAGGAAAGAGTGTTGGGCTCTCAACACAATCGGACTAAGCCCATCCATAGATCCTCAGGTCACTCTGTGGGTGCAAGGTCGGTCAACAGGGAGGACGCGAACACCGTGAAACCCCGATCAGTATCCACCCCTTCTACCTTCCAAGTCACCCGTTTTTAGTGGTCTCAAAAAATTACAGATGAAGTGCCTATTACTATATGAGCTTCACCCTTCGTCTTATCCCATAATACCCCGAAGGGTGATGACTAGGTAGAGGAGGAAGGGCTAGGGAAGATGTTAATTTTCAATAACTGAAATTTAACCTACATTAAACTTATGCAAGATTTGTAATAAGATTCATTAAACTATTAACCATTTGATTTATCAGTTATTTACATAGATTTATGAAATAAAAATAGATTGATGGACAGAGGCAGCTGAGCCGCACTGACATTCCAAATAACTTAAAAATACGAATTTGAGAGACAGATCGCTCTTTTCGGGGGAAATGTGGCGAGGGGGTCTCCAAATTTCCCCAAATCAGGTGAGGGGGTCGCTTAGAAATTGCAGATAGGAGCAATCTAATTTCTGAGAGGAAGTCACACCTTTCAGGCCTGAATGAGCGACCTAGTTGCTCCTTTCAGCCTGATACGTGTGACCTAGTCTGAAAAAAGAAATTTTTTTAAACCTGAGCTAGGAATGATTGATAGTAACCTGTACTGTGGTCGAATGGGATCGCTTTGGCCTTAAGGAGGCTCAGCTGTGAATTAAAATGAATAAAAAGACAAATCTAAACTAGATTTGAAAGAAAATTAAACTAGGGAAAATAAAATCTAAAACACAAAAATAAAATCCAGGGATCCTATGGGATCGACCTGGTATGGTCGTTAGTTCTATAGTAGGGATTTCTCCATTGCTATAGCCATGAACAGCTCCCTTCCATCTATAGGATAGAAGGGTAGGGTTCCTATTGGTTGAAGAAAAAGAAAACCTGCAAACAATATTAGAGCCAAGCTGTAGAAACCCTGCAAACAATTGTTAGAAAATGAAATAACTGTAAGCAATCAATGGAAACTTGCAACAAAGTATGAGCAACAAACCTACGAGTAAAAAATGTTAGAAAACGACAATATAAAAGAAACAAAACACAAATATACCTTCTCTGGGTGGAAATGGGCCACCATTTCCTAGCTTTGGGAGCACCTCTCAATGGGATGGAAGCTTTGGATCAATGGAGAAATGGACGAGAGGGAGGGTGAATGGCTTGAGAGGCAAAGGGTCTCAAGGCACTCACATGGGAAACATAGCGATAGGGAGAGGAGGAGTGTTTTGAGACTAACCCCCACCCCTCTATTTATATCTTTTTTCTAGAGATTTAGAGTTTTAAGCCCTTGGTTAGGGATTTAGCCCCTTTTTTGGGCTTTAAGCCCCTTTCTCCCAATTCTTAGCTCTTTTGGGGGTTTTAAGCTCCTTTGAGCGGTTTTAGCCCCTTTTTAGAGGTTTTATCCCCTATGAGAGCTATTTTGGCTCTTTTTAGGGGTTTTAAATCCATTTTTCATATTTTTGAGCCTTTATGATGGTGTGGGGGTCAAATGAGGGTCGTGCATGGATGTCTTTAGGTGGTGTAGGTCATGTAGAGCTCATTGGGGGATTTTTTTGGTTAACACTATTTATGGATTTTCAAAAGGTGGTCAAGATCAACCCAGATTTAGAAATAAAGAATTCCTAGGATATAGATGGCATGTATTGACTTTAAGGTGCAAGTGGATGCCAACTAATTAAGCTAGTGGGTGAATAATTAATCAAATAATGATTGATTATTTTATCCTAAAGTTTTGAGTGGGTTTAATATATTCCAACACCCCCATATAAGTATGACTTTATGATAGTATGACAAAAAATATAGATGCATATAGGGCCCATCAACAAGGCTACGGTCACTGTAATGTCCCCTTTTTTTGAAATTTTATTAAAATGCCCAATTTTCCAATTTTTTCACAATTTTGGCACTTGACTAGTTTTGATGTCTAGACCTCCAAATTGACCCAAATGCTTCCAAATTTTCTCTGAAGGTACATGAATGATAATATAACTTAAATATAATTCTCATGTATGTTTTTTTACCTCCCCATTACTTCTGCAAACTTTTTTAATGTTATGTTCAAAGTAGGAATCTTTACTAGGAAATTGGGGATCCAATTCCCCCGGGGTAATTGTCAGAAATGGCTTCACAAATGATCCCAAAGTCACTTTAATTTCTGAAAAGAGGCTGGGTATGTGTAAGGGACCTTTTCAAAGTCTCATATGCATCATTTTTCAGTTTATATAGGCTGTTATGACTCTTTCCAAAACAACTCCCAAGTCACAATTTCGACCCTTGGGGAAAATGCACCAAATCTTCTCCCAATGCAATAAAAATGAGTAAAATGGATTCCAATGCTTAAGTAATGAACATGAGACTTGAAATAAACATTAATTACAGTCCATACATCATACATTTATCAGAGATACATTCCTCCATTCTAAATAATAATCATTACCATGGAATATATCAAAATGGAGTGGAAATGGTCATTGTTTGCTAATTAAAAGTCATTTTGACATACAAATATTGGGAATTTCTACTTGAAAATTTCTGATAATGAATAAAAAATAATATTTAACTTATTACAACAATAAATGGACAATTAAAGGCTCTCCGAATTCGAAATCATCAGCATTACAATGGTTCACAACAAGATAGTGGGGAAATGACACTATTTCTTCATTGTTCAACATTTTACATGAATTATTTTGGGAATTTAGACCTGAGAGTCTTATGAACATGAAATACAGATCATATACATCAGCACATAATATAATTGGCATTATACTCTTCCCCAAATATATCACTAGCTCACCCAAAGCACAATCCCTCCCTTGGCATGAATATGGTGTGAAAACTGTAAATAGTTGAGAGAGAGTTCTGCCATAGAAGAATCCACATGATTTCCTATAGCTTAAAACAGAAAATAAGAATCCATTAAATCTCCATGAAATATCTGAGTGTCCTTTCCAAACACAACCTAGTATGCGAATCTTTCACCCTTGAAATTGGCTTAAGCAAGAAAACTAGTCATCCACTAGCTCTCACAATTCACAAATGAGAAAAAGCTTCTTCTCATGGATTATCCCTATATTTTATAAACATTATTATTATTCTAAGGTTACAAATCCATCCATAAACCAAAGCTAAGTAGAATTGGTGTGGCTGCTCATGCTATGCCATGTGGCCTCTCTCTTCACCTTCCCTCATCTCCCAAATTTGAGTAGGAGCCTCTTGGCCTTCTCCAAGTCCCAAATTAGATCTATAAGATGCTATATTTAGTCCTGAAATGTAATTATGTCAGTATGTCAGCCTTCATATCTGAATTTTGTCATAACTGTCATAGAATCTCCATCATTGGTGTCATAGATGTCATAAATGTAAGGGGAATCTAGCCAAGTGTCAATGAAACACCCATTTGGCTCTCCCTCTCCCATGTAAGTTACAATTCATCCCAAATTTGACCTATGAATTATCATGAAAAGTCTATTAAAATTATAATCCATACAAAAACATTAGACTTCCCATTTATTCAAATTTTCAAGAGAAAGATACCATTTAACATAGGAATTCTAGCTAGTGTGGGCCCCATAGTCTCCATGTGTCTTCATGCTCCATTGTCACTTCCATTTTATATTGTATTTATTTAATAATATACATTATTAAATATTTATCCCCTTCTAATGTCTAAACATCATTTATTATCCCCCTTATTCCAAATCTCAAAGCTTCCACCCCCAAGCTAGGAAACTAGTGATTTTCCACCTTGGCAATTATTTGACTTTTAGCATCCCTTTGACAACTTTCATGAATATGGAAAATGTGATTTGGCCATTGTGAACCAATGCAAAATTTGGGACATTACAGTCACCCTTTAACAATTATTATGTCCAGAAAAGTAAGGAAAGAGGCAAAACCACATGGGAAAAATCCTCCCTCAAGATAGGACAAGGCACAAAATTTGAAATATTTCTTCAACATATCTTCATATTCACTTTAATGAGCTGAGTGAAATGCTTCTGGATGAAATAATTGTTGAATAAATCATGAACTCCATGATCATGTGCTGGAGTGTAGAACCTACAAGAAGGAAGAGGAGAGACTCCTTGTATCTTATCATCTGGTGAAGTAGGAGCATTATATGAATGCTTATTTCTGCTGTCAAAATCTGATCTGCAAAGATAATCTGAAATGGAAAATATATTTGTGCATACTCCTTCCCAAAGAGTACAAAAATTAAGACAATTTATTTCACACCCAATTCCTTGAATAGTTGCAAACTTGTGATGTGAATCACATGTCAATATTCCAATATGATGTAGCACCTATATAGATCTGATATGAGGCTGATAAAACACTAATATATCATAAATATTAGCATATGGAACAGCAAGGACAAAGGCTTCAGTGGCTCCATGAGGATATAGGGATAGACTAGGAAAATTATGAGCAACTTGGGAAAACTGATAGGTGTAAAAATATAAATGATGAATGGGCATAATATCTAAACCATAAGTGTTTATAACAGATCCAAACATTTTTAATATCAGTCCAAGGATGACTAAGTACATGGATAACCAGCCACTGAAAGATAGGAAGGACTTCAAACCATGTAATATAGATATCATTGCATAAGAGACCAATGAGGAATCAACTAGTGAGCTTGGGATTTGTATAGTATTTGGATTATTCAGAGGTATGGTAGATGGTATAAATGGTGGTATTATATGTGTATCAACCTGCAAATATGCTTCTAAATCATATTCCAAAGGATCACATATAAGCATATCAATAGACTCATGGGAATACACTGGTAATGAATCTTATGTATGAAAGGAGGAAAGAATGAGATGTTCACAATCTTCAAGAAGGCTCTAAGTATTGATGCCAAGAACAAAGGAGGATATGTTGAAGCACATGAGATCAAGTAAGGTAACTGGTATGACACATATAAGTCTTGATGTGGCTAAGCAAACATCCCGGAAGTCACTGGGTTGTGCACCATCAATGAGAGAGGTATGCACAAGGTGTGAATAATCTGGCACATAGATCTCAGAATATAAGATAGGAGATTTAGAGAATAATGAATGGTTTATAGGATCATAATCAACATCAATATCATCTCCATATGTTGCTTATTTTTCATCATTAGTATCATAAGAATAAAAATCACCTTCAAGAGACATAGTAAAAGATGGCTCTTCAATATTTGCTTCTTGATTGAAGGAGGAAGCATTCAAATTAAAGAGGGAAAAAGAAACATGAACTGTATGAGACACTTATTCATCATGATAAAATTTATCAAAGAATGTAGAGTACAATAAATATTGAGAGAGAGAACAAGAGGAGATGCTAGGTTCACTCCATGCTTCATCTTCTATTTCCTGCAAACCAAAAGCTTTGTCCAAAATTTTCCAAAGCTCAAATGGATACTCAGTAGAATCTATGAGATGAGATATATTTAGAGACATTCCCAAAAACATAATTCCATAAGCTCTATCACAATTATTAATCCAATCATTCTTCTCTTCATAAGACTCGGGTTCGCTCAATGCACTAATGGAGACATCAAAGAGACATTGCCTCTTCAAGTATGCACTCATCTTTGGCTTCCAATCAACATAGTTGAAAGTAGACAGTAGAGGAAATTTTGAATCCATATAGAATTTGTTGATATGCTCTAGGAGATACTCTCTACAACCTACAAAACAAACTAGGAGAAAATCTTGTAAGCTAGACAAGCTCTTCTTGAGAGAGGGATAGGAGACTGGATGCACTCCTCAACTATGTAGAACTTGATCAACCTTGCTGATATGATGCCTTGTAGAAGATGGAAAGGTTGTGCTCCCTATAGCTTTGATACCATGTATAAATAATAGATCAAAGCTATGAGCAATGATTCTAAGAAGAAGCACATGAAATATATATTTCTACTAAGAATTCTCACAAGCATACACAGGAAAAATAGAGAGAAGAAAAGAGACTGAATCACATGAATGAAGAGATGAATATTGGTGTGTATCCTTCCATTGAATAATTATGAATAATAGTTTACATAAATAGTACATCCCTCATAGGAAAATCAAATTGTATGGAGACAACTCATAAAGCTAAAAAAGGCTGACTTACCAAATTATAGAAAACCCCCATAGGTGGCTAAAGCACTTTCCAAATCTACCAAGGACCTCATGAATTGGAAAAAGCATGAGTGATTTGTCAAGGGAGATGGAAAAAATGATAATCCTTGAAAATGGAGAAAAACTAATGGAGGATGGGTTGGAAACAAAAGCTACTAGTTTCCTAGTTGACTAGCTTTTATCTTATCCACATAAAAGATGGAAAAGAAAAATAAAGCAGAATCTGCTGTAATGTGATGTATACTATTTTTGGATGGTCAAAAGGTGGTCAAGAGCAACCCAAATTTAGAAATAAAGCATTCTTGGGATATAGATGGCATGTATTGACTTTAAGATGCAAGTGGATGCCAACTAATTAAGCTAGTGGGTGAATAATTAATCAAATAATGATTAATTATTTTATCCTAAGTTATGAGTGGGTTTAATATATTTCAACATTGCCCTTTTATAGTTAGTTTTTAACTACCATTTTAATTAAAGCAATGAATTTATATCTAGGGTTAATCATATGGTATGCAATCCTTAAACACTTAGGATAGTATATATTTTGTGACATGCATTGTTAGTTGTATAACATGCATTACAATTTACTAGGGATAGTATGGACTTTATGCAGCATTTCATTAAACTAGATTTGTTTAGATATAGTTTAGTTTATAAATGTTAACACAAATAGAAATAATAATGTTAGACCTTATGAAGTTCTAGGTTTAAGCAATAATAATTTCCTTAGTTACAGAATATATGGAATATAATAGGGTTTAAGTACGTCCAAGCAACAAAAAGCATGTTGCTATTTTTCCTTTGAACTTTTAAAATAGATAAGCAACCTAGATATGCTAACCTATTATCATGATAAATTGTCTTGGTCTTGAAACTAAGAGTTTCTTACTTTTCGATAGTATAGACTGAAATTAAATTTTAGGTCCTTCTTTCCTAACTTACTCCTTTTTAGTCTTCCGAACTTTAAATTTTACATCTCGTAACGTGGAAGTGAAATTTTACCTGTAAAAGACCTATACAAGCATCGAATCTACATTAACTTGAGAAATCTAAGTAAGCCTCAGGAAACCCTCAAGCCCCTTCAATAGGACAAGCAAACAACTATCAACATCTTACACTTACTGAAAAATAAACAATTTATCTGAATTCAGCAAGTTCTAGATCAGTTACTTCCAAGACTGAAAAACCAACACAAATTGAATACTATTAGAAAAGGTGTTTGTAAGTGTATACGTATTTCTAACATCTTCAGTTAAATTTAGTCAAGGAAACAAAATCCTAAGTTCATCTTAATGTACTCACCTGTAATCTATCTGAATAATGAAACTGACATTGCTTGTTAAGCTAGCAATTTTAGGCTATGACTTAACATTAAATGTCACAAAGAAAATTTTAATTTTTTGTAAATTTTTGGGGTGTTACATAGATAGTATATGCACAAACCCTCCTTCTTACTGTGGAAACATGGTTCCAACAGCTCTCCCTCGATATTTTCGGGTGATAGTTCATCCTCTTTGCAGGTGTTTTCAGACGAGGTAAAATCTATTTGGATCGATGCTCAAGGAGATCACTAAGTTATGGGTGTCAACAGAGTGTGAACGCCTGTTGAAGGATCTTTGTCAACAGTGGATGCGCCTTCATCTATAACCATTCATCCAATAATTTTTCCACCATGGACTACTTCAATCGAAAAGGCCACATGGTAAGGCATGTGTGGTTTGACATCATATAGGTTAAACTTATCCATCAAGCTCACAGACTCCATACTAACGATAGTCGCCAAAAGTGCATCACAGCGTGAAGGAAAACTTTGTAACACTTATAAGGTTGACATAGCACAAGGAGTTTGGGCCAGATCCTCCACAACCGAGTAGTTGGGAGAAACCATCGCATTATGATTTTGAAATGTCTTTTTGAAAACACCTTTCAGTATATTTAGCATAGGACTAGCCGGTTTTTTTATCGAAAGTGGGGCTGATGTTTTGGCAGTCTCTTTATCTTTCCATGAAGACTTAGATTCATAGTTTTTAGATTTGTTCTATAGTAAGGTTTGAGATAGAACCATGTTAATATATGATTGATAATTAGAGGGAGCAACCTGTGTGCCCCTAGAGTTCTTTGGATCACTAGAATTTGAGTTTTGTCCTTGCAGGAATGGGTCCTTAAGGATGGCAAGTTGTTGTTGTTTCAACAAGTTATGAGCTTGATCCATTATGGGACAGTGGTAAGTTAAGTGTGTTGATGTAATTGTAACTTTGGAATGTATTCACTTGTATATCTTATGTATTGTACCCTGATGTTTATTTTGGGAAGTTTTTGTAATGTAATTGAGTCATGTCATGCCCCGATGTTCTGATCGGGAGTTTTTATAATGTAAGCAAGTCATGTCAAGTAATTATGGGTAACCCTCCTATTGATCAAGGGTTAAAGTTCGCACATTTCTGGGTCCCTAGGGTTATTAGACTCTCCTAGTGAATTCGGCCCTAGCGAGTTATTGTCAAGTTGGGAATTAGTATAAATAGAGAGTGAGCCTCTCTATTTATCACACACTCAATTGTAGCACATAGCTGAGGGAGAAGAAGTTGCTGGGGCTAGAAAGAAAGAGGCTACTGTTGTCAGGAGATCATCTTACTATTTTGGGGTTTTACTTTGGTGTTGATTCTATCTCTGAGGAAGTTGCGGGGTTTTCTCCATTTATGGTTTCCCCTAGGAAAAACATTGTGTTCATTGTCTCTTTTGTTTGATTGTTGTACTTGTTATTCTCTCAGTTAAAGATCCTAACATAATGCTAGCTTGAATGATAAAATTCTAACATGGTATCAGTGCTAACTTGAGAAGAAAACACTGTGCAACTGTTGAAAATAGGGCTTCATACTTTTTGGATCTCTCTCCATATATTTTCAGCAAAAGGAGGTTGGACAGACTCTCCTCCCCAGGGTGCATCTTTCTATCGAAGCAGAATTTGATTATGAGCATTTTTAGTTTTTGACTCGACACTACTGTCGAAAATTAGGTCTTTCCACAGAATTTGAATTTTTGAGTGAGCCTAGGCCTGGATTGATCTCCTCCTCAAAATCAAAGTTTAGAGATCAAGATCAAAGAATTTGGTTGCACAAAACTCCAAGAATGTCAAACCCGAATCTGCTCCTAAACAAGTACTACAAAAATTCAGCTTTAGATCCAGTTCTAACATATTGACCTAGTAAGATCTAAATATTTTGTATTTCCATTTGAGTTTCTCAGTTAAGATGTATCATCATACCAAGCTTGATGAAAAGATTAAGGGAGTTGATAAATTTTGAGCTTGGAAGTATAGGATCTCCCTGGTCCTGGACGAAAATGAGTTGGACTCCTACATCAATGAGGAGGTTCTAGTTCCAGAGGGAGATGAGGATATGGCCTTACACAAGAAGAAGTTGGTTATGGATAAGAGGATTATTGCTGATTCAATCAAGGATCACCTCATACCATAGGTGTCCTCCCTAAAGACACCTAAAGCTATGTTTGATGCCCTAACCAAACTGTTTGAAGGAAAGAACATAAACTAGAAGATGACTTTGAGGAACCAGTTGAAGAATGTGAAGATTCAGAATGCGAAGACCATACAGTATTACTTCACAAGGGTCTCCCAGATCAAAGAACAACTTGAAGCAGTGGATGAAGAAGTGGAGAATGCAGAGATTGTAATGACCACCTTGAATGGTATCCATAGGACATGGGACTCTTTCATTCAAGGGATCTGTGATAGAAAGAAGTTAGTCAAGTTCAGAAGACTATGGGAAGAATGCTTACTAGAAGAAGCTCGAATAGCAGCTCAAGAAGAAAATATGGGAAGTGAAGATCAATCTCTCACAGTTCAATCCAAGAAACCTAGAAGGGACCATCATCACCATCATCATTCTAAAGGTAAGCACTCTTCCTACAAGAAAACTCAACTCAGATGTTATACTTGTGATTAAATAGGAAACTATGCCAAAGATTGTCCTAGAAACAAAAGAAACTCTCACAAGAATAAAAACAACAAGAGAAAACAACATGCTCATGCTGTAGAAGATGATGAACCTTCCACAAAGAGAAACAAGCAAGAAAGTGATGATTCTTCAAGTGATGAAGAATATGTTTTGATTTCCACTCTCACAGGAAACATCACACATGGAATCAATGATTGGCTTATAGACAGTGGGGCTTCCAAACATATGACAGGATTCAAAGAGTCTTTTGTAAGACTATCAGAACATGAATCACCTCACAAGGTGAAACTCAGATATGACTACCAGTATCCAATTAAAGGTAGTGGGGAATCCTCCTATAAGCTAGACTCTAGAAAGTCTATGAAGATGAAGGATGTATTGTTTGTACCAGGACTTAAGAAGAACCTCCTCTCCATATCTGCATTATTTGCAAAAGGTGTGAGGGTTGCATTTGTAGATGGCCAAGTTCTCATGTGGCCAAAAGGAAAGACCTTTGATGATGTAGCAGTGATTGGGGAACAAGAGGGAGGCCTATACAAATTGAAGGGACATTCAGAACAAGCTTTGGTCCATGAAACAGTAGAGCCAAATGAACTTTGGCATAGAATGCTTGCACATGTGCACTATAGAGCACTACCACTTGCAAGAAAAGTTGTTGAAGGTCTTCTATAAATTTAGGCAAAACATGATGGAGTCTGCAAAGGATGTGCAAAAGTAAAGAATATAAAGAATACATTTCCAAGTAATGAGAGCATGGCAAAAGGAATCTTGGAAATCGTTCACTCTGATGTGTGCGGTCCAATGTCATCAAGTTCATTAAGCGGGTATGTATACTATGTTTCTTTCATTGATGACTTTTCTAGGAAGACATGGATTTACTTCATGAAGAACAAAGATGAAGTATTCAGCAAGTTCAAGGAATTCAAAGCCTTGATTGAGAACCACACTGAGAAAAAGATCAATATTTTTCAATTAGATAATGGCAAAGAATTCACATCAAATGAATTCAAAGAGTTATGAAAAGATTCAAGGATTAAGAGGGATTTAACCACTCCATATAATCCACAACAAAATGGAATTGTAGAAAGGAAGAATAGAATGATCATGGAAGCTGCAAGGGCTATGCTTCATGATCAAGATCTTCCCATGCATCTATGGGTAGAAGCTGCTAGAACAGCGGTTTATGTACAAAACCATAATCCACACAAAGTACTCGAGAACAAGAAACCTAAAGAAGTATTTTACAAAAAGAAACCAGAAGCCAGCCACCTCAAAATATTCGGCTGTCTAGTGTACATACACCTTCCAAAAGAAAAGAGCACAAAGTTAGATCCTTCAGGAAAGAAGGGTATATTTGTGGGATACTCTGAAAGCTCGAAGGATTACATAATATACTTCCCAGGATTCAAGAAGATCGACATCAGTATGGATGTGACATTTGACAAAGACTCAGCTTACAACAAATCCAGAAAGAGGCCTGCTGAAGAACCTGAAGAAATAGAAGCACCCACAATTCATGACACAATCGTGAATGAAGAAATTCAAGAAGAAGATCGAGAATTTGAAGAACCTCAAGAACCTGTAGATCCACCTCAGGATAAGAATCATCATAAGAGGAAACCTTATTGGGTATGAGAAGCTATCCAAGGTGCAGAAAGATATGGGGCTCCAGAAGAGAATCACAGAGAAAGAAAGAGGACCAGTTCCTGCTCCAGGTATGTAGCATTATTATGTGATTTCATCGATAAAGAACCTTCCAACTATGAAGAAGCAGCAAAAAGGAAATAATGGAAGGATGCTATGATCGAAGAGTATCAATCGATCATGAAGAATGATGTTTGGGATGTTGTACCAAGACCAGAAGGGAAGTCAGTTGTAACTTCCAAATGGATCTACAAGATCAAGCATGCTACAGATGGTAGCATAGAAAAATATAAAGAAATATTTGTGGCTCATGGCTTCTCCCAGAAAGAAGGAATAGATTATGAAGAAAATTTTGCGCCTATATCCAGATACACTTCCATCAGATCAGTACTTGCTCTGGCTGCAGTGATGAAATGGAAGATACACCAGATGGATGTCAAGACTGCTTTCTTGAATGGTGTAGTGGAAGAGGAAGTGTATGTGGAGCAACCACTTGGTTTTGAGACACATGACACAGAGTCTCATGTGCATAGATTGAAGAAAGACCTGTATGATTTGAAATAGGAACCCAGGACATGGTACGACAGAATTGACAGCTTTCTATCTAGTTTGGGCTTTACCAAGAGTAGAGCAGATTCCAACCTTTACTATAAGGTTGAATATGGAAACCCAGTGGTGCTCCTACTGTATGTAGATTATCTGTTTGTAATAGGTATGGATGGGTTGATTACTGATACGAAGAGGAAGCTTGCTTCCAAGTTTGAAATGAAGGACTTGGGTATGATGCATTATTTTCTAGGCATGGAGGTGTGGCAGAATGTAGATGGAATTTCCTTGGGACAAGGGAAATATACGGTAGAGATCCTGAAGAGATTCGGGATAATGGACTGCAAGGCCATGACCACACCTATGGCATCAAACCTGAAGCTATTGAGTGATGCGTCATCATAAGCAGTTGATGCTACGATGTATCATCAGATGATTGGGTCCTTGATGTACCTAACGAACACGAGGCCATATATTTGCTTTGCTGTGAACACCTTGAGATAGTTCCTGATAGATCTAAGACATGTTCACTTGATTGCTGTAAAGCATATTCTGAGGTACCTGAAGGGTACAGTTGATTATGGGCTCAAGTATGAGGCAAGTCAAAAGATTAACCTAGAGGGTTATGTTGATTTAGATTGGGTAGGTAATTCCATCGATAGGAAGAACACTTCAGGATGTTGCTTCAGTATGGGATCAGGTGTGATCTCTTGGTTTAGCCAGAAGCAATCTTGTGTGGCACTGAGTACAACTGAAGTAGAGTATGTTGCATCCCGTTCAGCTAGTTACGAGGTAGTATGGATGAGGAAGCTACTGTGTGATTTATTTGATCTCCAGTTAGATGATACTTCTATATATTGTGACAATGAGAGTTGTGTGAAGTTGTCAGAGAACCCGGTGTTCCATGAAAAGTAGAATCATATCGAGATCAAGTCTCACTATTTCAATGATATGGTGTAGAGAGGAGTAGTGAAGCTCCAGTATGTTGTGACAGATAAACGGATCACTGAAGTGTTGATGAAGCCATTGGCCAGAGTGAAGTTTGAGTACTTTAGGGAGAAGCTTGGTGTTCTGCAGATCAAGGTTCCCTCCAAGGGGAAGTGATGAGTCTGTGAGCCATTCTATCATGGTGAGAGGATTAGGTTCCTTCCATGGTCAGATATGAGGGATGAGCTATTCTGTCATGGTGAGAGGATTGGTCCCTTCCATGTCAGATATGAGTGCTGATCCATTCTAATATGACTGTAGGATTGGTTCCTACATGATCATATATAAGGGATATTTCCATTCTCTGAATGGAGGTACCTGTTCAGTTACCAGAAATACTCAATCTAGGATTGAGGGCCATTCTAATATGACTGTGAGATGTAGTATCACATGATCATATTTAAGTGCAGGGCCATTATGATGTGATTGAGGGATGTGTTCCCACTTGATCATATATAAGGGTTGTTGCCATTCTTTGAATGGAGGCACTTGGTTAGTTACCAGGGATCCTCAGTCTAGGACTAAGAGCCTTTCTGATGAGTCAAGGTCGGATGTAAGGGATGTTCCATTCTGATGAGTCAAGGTCAAATGTAAGGGTTGTGCCATTCTAAAGAGTCAAGGTCAGATGTAAGGGCTATGCCATTTCGATGATTCAAGGTCAAATGTAAGGGCTGTGCCATTTTGACGAGTCAAGGTCAGATGTAAGGGATGGGCCATTCTGACATGGTGAGAGGATTAAGTTCCTTCCATGGTCAGATGTGAGGGATAGGCCATTCTGACATGGTGAGAGGATTAAGTTCCTCTCATGGTCAGATGTGAGTGTTGGGTATGCCTTTCGGACGAGTCAAGGTCAGATGTAAGTGCTGGGAGGGCCATTCTAACTTATGGTTAGATATAAGCACTGAAGAAGACCTACATGGAGGCTAGGCCGACACCCAACATGAAAAAGGGATAGCTCTATAGAAATTCCTGTGACAAGAAGAATCATGAGATAGCACCAGTGATGTTGACCCAATGATGATCTAGATCCAATGATGATAATCCAGATCCAAATGAATATGAATTGAAGATTAAGATTACCTGAAGATGAAGATGACTNGATCCAGATGATATAGAGAAGAAGACTTGTGCTGATAAATTGTGTCGAGAGAATACCTTCCTAGTTAAGAGGGAGTGTTGATGTAATTGTAACTTCAGAATTTATTCACTTGTATGTGTTATGTATTGTACCCCGATGTTTATTCCGGGAAGTGTTTGTAATGTAATTTAGTCATGCCATGCCCCGATGTTCTGATCGGGAGTTTCTTTAATGCAAACAAGTAATTTCAAGTCATTGTGGGTAACCTTCCTATTGATCAAGGGTTAAAGTCCATGCAGTTCTAAGGCCCTAGGGTTATTAGACTCTCCTAGTGAAGTCAACCCTAGTGAGTTATTGTCAAGTCGGAAATTAGTATAAATAGAGAGTGAGCCTCTCTATTTATCACACACTCACTCACACTTAGTTGTAGTGCATAGCTGAGGGAGAAGAAGTTGTTGGGGATATAAAGAAAGAGGCTACTGCTATCAGAATATCATCTTACTATTTTGGGGTTTTAATTTGATGCTGATTCTATCTCTAAGGAAGTTGTGGGGCTTTCTCCATTTATGGTTTCCCCGAGGAAAAAAATTGTGTTCATTGTCTCTTGTGTTTGATTCTTGTACTTTTTATTCTCTCAGTTAAAGATCCTAACATAATGCTAGCTTGAATGATAAAATTCTAACAAAGTGATATTCCTCGAAAAGCTTGCAAGGAAACTTAACTTTCCTCTTTTCTTTCCCCCCACTTAGCATTATTTATGGGTTTTTGTTTATTCTAACCTCCCTCACCCTTTTTACCCTTATTTTTCTTCATGCTGGACTGTAGAGTGCCCTTGTTGGTGGATTGCGCATTATAAAAATTTGCATTCTGGGGTGAGGGATTTGCAACCTTGGCTTCCTCCACTACATATTGTTTCACTGATAATTCATGTATCTATGTGTCAAGTCATTCTATAGTTGGTGATTCAACTGAACCCACAACGACATCGGCATGTGGTCCAGGATTCGGTTTTGCAAAGCCCGTATTGGACCTTGGCACCTCAGGTATAATCTCATAGAGAATCCCATGATTGAGCATAGATCAAGTCGAGTTGTTGGGCCCTAAGTATGGCTTCCTCCTTCGAGGTCAGTTTCGAAGTTGAAATGCACTTTGAAATGTATGGAAATAAAGATTTCAAAAACCATTCCAATAGAAATTTGGGGGGGATATTATATTTAATGATCCTCTTTCTTATTCTCCACTCTTGAATGTGATAACAAATGTGAGTGTCCTTATTCTACCAAAAAGTTGACAAGAGGTCTGTACCGACATCATACGAGACAAGAATGTCTACCCTCGGTATAGCTGAAATATCCTTCCACCGTCACCTATGAAAGAGCCCTAAGTCAATATACTAAGGTTACCAATCCTACAAGAAAATTCCGGAGGAACAGTCACAGGTCCAACTTATGTGCATGGGCAGGGTAGAAAATCTCGAAATTCAAGCAGCACCAGCAGCTCATGGGGCCCAAAGTGGTACTGAATGAACCCACGTATGCACAGAAGTCATGGTGTATGTTCAAACTAAGTGTTGGAGGGATATATATACAACTCATTCCTCACATGACCTCATGCTTAACTCCCATGTTAGAGGATGTTTCCAGTTGATCTTCTTGTAAACGTGGATTTCCTAAGAGACAAGTCACTATGTCTGAGTTTTAAGTGATCTTGGATAGTTGTAGATTACCTATTCCAAAACCATAGCCTAATCTACTTGGTGTAGTCTTGTATAGTGGGCCACTTGAACTCTTAAATGTCATCATAATTTTATAATTACATAGTTTAAATAGATACTAACAAATGAGTAGTTGGAGTAGGTACAACCGCTCCAACCTCTATCATAATCTATAAATAAGCATCAAAGATGAATACAAAGGTGGATTGGACGTCCCTTCCCAATACTTATCTTTGATGGCTGTGTATGAGCATGTAAAGTATGCTTGAATATGATATGAAATCATATCTTTCAACATCTAGCGATGTTTCCTCCTTCACTTGGCTGGGTGACAGTAGTAGCGAGTGGGGATGCTCGAACCTGAAGGAAGTTGGAGAAAATGACCTGCAAGGGGAAGCTTAAACACTGTTATCAAAAAAGGAGAATACTATTGATGTTGCATAAATATTGAAAAAAGAAATGATCATACACTACCTGCACGTGACTGGCTATGTGATGGGGTTTGAACCTACATAAAATCATGAGATGCATGAAATTCCAAGGAAAGTGTTAGTGGATTCAAGAACTCTGCTACATATGGACGGTGCAAAGAATTGATTTATTTTTGGGTTGAAATTATGAATAGAAGAGATATTCTCCACCAACGCCGAGTGCAATTGGAAGAGTTGATACATAATCACACTGGTGCTAAATGCTTTAATTTTTTATGAGTTCATGGATAGCTAATCGACGACACTTGTTAACAAAGTGATTGCTCACGCTTGAAGTTGTTTTCAAATGACTGAATGTAGTAAGTTCAAATTATTTCATAAAAGGTCGATGAATACTTTAGTTTCAAGTTAAAAATGCTAAACAAATGAAGGAGATGACTACTATAATCGATGCCACCTGCTACTTCCTTTTCGGCTGCCACCTAATCCTGTCTACAATGAATTGAAAATACTATTTATAATAATATCTCCAGCGTATGTAATTTGATTCCATGCTGCCGCAAAAATGAAACAAAATACCGTCGGGCCATCGTTGGAGGAATTCAGAAGAATTGACCAATTTTGAATGCTGAAATATGGAGAGCATTTAGAGGGAATGAAGTTGTCCACAATATGAAGTCGACCAGCCTAACAAGTATGTACGTAAGTTAACATTGAATTTATAAATAACTGATAAGTGGCGATATGTGATAGTCGAAGGCCAGATAGAGCCCACATAATTACACAATGTATATGGATATCTTTAATTACACGTTGCAACAGGGGTTGACACTTTTCAGAGCTATCAAAGGAATCGGTATTATATACTTATGTATGTTCTTGTCAGTCAATTTATCAGGTAAAAGAATTGGCGTTATTTTTCTGTGGGTAACAAACTGATAGAATTTGAAAAAAAAATTATTGGTTCATGCTTACTTTTCCATAATCCCTTTGATGATTATACTTCACATTGTCATTGTCTGCAATAAATGCCAGGATTTGAGTATGTTAAATAAAAAACACTAGCAAGTGAATGATGTGCTAACTCTGTCAATCTCTCACAACCGAATCCCATGTTGCCACAAAACTATAATAGAAAATGTGCATGGCTGAGTGCACCAAATTGTCATCAAATCCAATTTTTATGGTTGTCATACCACTATGACATTAAATTTGGAAGATATGGGGAAATTTATAATGCAATCGAGGAGGAGTGTGATTTTGGATTCAAGAAGGTGATTTCTTGTTTTTATTCAAGAGAAGAATATCGAAATGCTTGGTCGATTGGAAATTCTTCTTCTATGTTCAGCTTTTTCTTATCAAGTATGGATGGAGAATATGTTTATTTATCAGCTAGTTGTCAACTGCATTTTGGGAGAAAATTATTATTGTTTATCGATTTAGCCGCCTGGTTCATAAATGTAGAAGCACCTATGCATCAAAGTGATTTAAGGTCGTTGCTTGTAAAAGTCAGTACATGTAGAAAGAGATTATGTGTCAATTGAGTCATGTTATTTGGTCTTTATGATCATTGATTTTATGTTTGGTCGATATGCTTTAATTGGTTGATGTTGACTCATTCTAGTCAAGACTGGTTACATGTTGGTTGAGTAAAATAAAAGTATATTGGTTAAGTCTTTACAAACATGTCGGTTGATAGGTTGGTCGGTGTCTTCATTTTGGTTAGTTATTACATAGTAAAAAATATTAAATTGATTTGATAGAGTTTCAAGTGGTTAAGTTAATTTTGTAAAGTTAATTGATGAATTTTGAGGGGGTTAAACGTGAGTCTCAATAGAAGCAGGCGATCCCCTCCACTTTATTTAAAGTTGGTCCCTTGCAAACAACTATAATTTGAGTTTAATGTTTGTTCATTAAATGTTTTGTGTTGACCGAGTCGAGGAGGTTAGACGTGGGTCTTTCTTAAAGGTGGGAAATCTCCTCACTTATGTAATGAAGTCGGTATCTAGTCAACTATTGTAAGATAATTCTGAGTCAGTCCAAAGTAGTTAATCATCATGCACACAAGAATGCACCACACAATATTGCAGGTATTTTAAAATATGACAATCACATTCAAGCAGTTATCATACACCTACACAGCAAAGCGCTCCAACGAGACATGATGACAATTTACCCCTCATTATTAAAATGCTGAAATTGTTCTTGGGTGTGACCTCAAAAATCTAGAAGAAGGAGAAATGACATAGAAAGTTGAAGAGCCAAAAGGCCCCACATGCCTGAACCGATGCAGATGCTGGTCATATGAGCCAAAGTGAGGCTTTAAACCAAAATACCTCGTTGTGGAAGAAGTTGTCTGTCGTTGTGATAGGATGAGACTTCGATGGAATACTACCAGATTGAAGATGGAGGATGAAGAGTAACCAGTCACATTAAGAGCCTTGTACACGTGTGTTTTCCTATCAAGCTAGAGGATTTTGTAGCTAATTTACCTATATAGACCGGTATGCATGGTTGATGCATAGTGATATCTACTTCAGCAATAGCAGAGACCCAGGATGTTGATGCATATTTCTTTGTTCTCTTCGGGACAAAGAAACATTTTGTTTGTGGGGGAGATGTAGAGGGGGACACTTGACCTCTTAAATGTCATCATATTTGTATAATTACATAGTTTAAAGAGATACTAACAAATGAGTAGTTGGAGCGGGTACAACTGCTCCAACCTCTATCATAATGTATAAATAAGCATCAAATATGAATACAAAGGTGGGTTGTAAGTCCCTTGCCAATAATTGTCTTTGATGTTTGTTTATGAGCATGTAAAGTATGCTTGAATGTGAGGTGAAAGCCTATCTTTCAACAAGTCCCTAGAAATAACATGTTACTAGTTAATTTTAATTAATATGCATTCTTTTTAGGGTTTGTTTTTACTCAGGGTAGTGGAGATGAAACTTGTGATGTTATGACTCAACTGAAAAGAAAAATTGAATGATGTAAAGATTTCAAATTACAATTGCTATTCCAATTCCTTTTTTCTTTTTCAAAACAATGAAATTTACCTGATGAACTTTGGAAAACAAAAGACTTTTTACTTTTCCTTTTTGAAAAAAATTGAAAAACAAATGTACATTGTGCATATTTAAGAATATCAATGAAAGTAAATGCTTTGTTTTTATTTCTTTTTTCAAAAAAATAGAATGAAAAATGCAACTAAATGCACCTATGTAAGCCAAAAATATGAACACATTTAAGACTAAGAGTCAAAAATTCAAATATCACAATCACAAGTTGGACAAAAACAACTTGGATTGGACTACAGATTTAAGGAAAACAAAGTAGTTCAAGAAAATGGAATAAGCAAAAGTCAAGATAACTACTAAATAAATCAGATAAAAATGAGTAGATACAAGTATTGACAGAGGTTAAACACTCAGATACTACTCATACTCCAATCAAAGATGCCAAGAGGAGATAACTAGAAGAAGTATTAAACATGCATTCAACCTAACCTACCCAATATAAATTGTACAAAATAAATCTAACAAATATTTGCAACAACCAATAGATCAGTAAATACCTAGGACACAACCCCAAAAGCAGTTGGATATAAAAAAGAAATTCTTAGAGAAGGCAAACCCTAGAGCTTTGTACACCCATCTACAGGAACACGATACTATTCTTTGACAAAACCTTGAGTCACTCATGACTATAATCAAGGAAACTCACAAGTTCACTAGGAAAACATGACTGTGAGTATAGGAAACGTGTGAGTGGTTCCAAAAAATTTCAAAAAGAAAAACAAAAAGTTTGAGAACCTTAAAGATCCAAAAAGAAATGGTTGAAAAATAATGGTTGCAATCCACAAACAGAAAAATAAAGAAAAAAAAACTAGAGGGAAAAATGAATTGAAGAGACCCCAAAACATGTTAGAATCCCCAGTGGAGTCGTTAGTTCTTCTCCTAGGGAAATATACCTTATGACTTGGGGAAAAGGGTCATCGACATACTGTCAAAATAACTTGTAGACAACTAAGGTTTTAGAAACATATATCAGAGAATAAGAGATAGTGGGATATGTACCTTGTTCCAGATGGTTGATCCAATATTTAACTCTTCTTCTCCAATGCTCCTTAGTCCTCTGATATTCAACACTTGCAACAAAGAGTCACCTTTCTTCAAAGTATATTCTATTGTTATATAAAAGGGATATGAACATTAATGATTTTATTTAGGAAAATAACAACATAAATCATAACTCATAACAATAAAATAATATATCAAGACAATGATGGAAGGAAAACACTATTTATTGATGAAGTTCAGGAAACATTACAAAGCCCCTATATGATACAAGCTCCTATGCACACCAAGACCTGAGTCCTCCTTACTCCTATCTTCACTAGAATCCTCCAGCAAAACCTTTTTCTCAAAATTACTTCCCTATCCTCTACCCTTCCCCTCTTTCTATTCTTGTTTGGAGAGAAGGAATTCAAGGCTTAGGATGGTTAGTGAAGTTGGGGAGGTTTTCAAACCGAGACCAACTACCCCTAGTTAATCATATTTTTTATTTTTTAATTATTCTTAATGAAACCTGTGGGTTTATGTGAAGCAACTTGTGAGTGACTCGCAAGTTTCCTGAATGGAATTTGCGAGTACAACTTCTTAGAGATAACACACCGATTGCACATGGGTGACCCATGAATGAAACACAAGTTGATATAAGAAAACCCGAGAGTGCAAGGAAATCTTATCTGTAAAAAGAGGCAATGCTAAAGTAAACTGTATGTATTAAAAATCCAATCCATCAATAGAGTTATGGATACTTCAATCCTTGGTGTCCTTTTGTGCAATGACATATTTGATGTCATTACTCTAACGGAGAAGTGGCATTTCATTGTATAAAAGTACCACAGGATAATGTTTTAGACTTGGAGGAGTCTAAATTCAAATTGTACCTTAGTTACAAGTTGGCCCAAAAATACTCTTCTAATCAGGGTTTGAAAAAGGTACATCATTTTGCATTTGAATATCTTTGAGTAGAAGAATCTTTTTGTGGTAAACCCTAGAGTGTGATATATATTTATTGTTCAAAATTGCACCAAAATAAACTGGAAAGAATCACACTCCACTCAAATCCCAAGAGGATTCATCCCCGACATACAATGAAATGGAAGACATGTCGTTTAGAGTGTCCAAGTTTGAAGAAATGATTAAAGGAAATGTGAAAATTGATGACTTAGTTAAATTGGAAAATAAGATGGCTAGAAAAGAGGATCTCAAAAGGATGGCTAGTAAAGAGGATCTCAAAGGGATGGCTAGGAAAGAAGATATTCAATACTTGAAGGAATTAATGAAGTATATCAAACATAGCTTTATTCCTCATGGAGAGGATAAGAAGGAAAAATAGGACTTATTCCAGTCACGTCTGGAGAAAATTGAAAAACAATTGGAGAGCAAGAAGTTGGAGTCCTGAAAAGTTGATGATTCACTACAACATCATGGGTTCAATTCATGTCCAAGGAACTAATTAATCCCCAATATTGACATGAGAAATTTTGATGGCAATGATTCAATCACATGGAATTTTTAGATGGAGCAATTCCTTGATCTACACCAGGTTCCCACTTTGAAAAAGGTAACTATTGCATCCTTATATTTAGAAACTGATCAATTTGTATGGTGTTAGAGAAATTAATCTACCTTAGTACCATGGTCTTACACCTAGGAGGAATTTTCATTTGTCTAGTACTTATGTTGTATGATCCTACTTAGGTTATATTGATCAATATTGGTCTATTAGGTGATTTCTGGCTCATTAACTCACAGTTGAGGCTCTCTGCTTTGATTATCCTAACAGTTGAGGCACTCTAGTTTGATAATCTTGACATTCCAGGTGCCCTCATTGATTTCAAACCACTTTCTATTTGACTAGGGGCACTAATGTGTGAATGTGGTTGTTTTGTGGTCCTCTTGGTCATTTATTGGCTCCTAGAGACTCTCCCACTAACATGTGTACACCCATGCCTTGCATTCCTACATTTATGCCTCCTTACATGTTCACACATGTATTCATGATGGTTTGGTTAGGTTTGGGATCCTATTGGTCAACCTAGGTGGGTTTAGGGGTCAAATCCTATCCTGACACTTGTATGCATCTAGATGGCCTCCAATGGCTCATGAATTTTAGCCAATGTATTATAAATATGTACCATACACATCTACAAGATGTACATTAATAGAAAGATCACTTATTGGCATCATTCATGTGTTATTTCATTCTCTTTTTTTGTTCTCTTGCATATTTTTTCAATAACTTAGATTGTGAATATTCCTCTAGATTCTATAAATGTGAAGCAATTATCACATGGTATCATAGATTTGTGAATTTTCAAATCAAAACTAGAGAGTTTTGAGTTGTTGTTTAGGGAATTTTTCTAAAAAAACAGAGTGTTTTCATTACAGGTTCAACACCATTTTTGTCACACAATTCACAAGAATAATGGAGCAGACTCATGAATTGCTTACTCCATTCAACTATTTTGAATGGAAGGCTGAAATGGTGATACACATGAGGTCGAAATGCATGTATAGATTCACCATGGGGAAAAAGACCGAGCCCAACGTTGTTGTGGAGAAAGTTAAGTACTTCAATAGACTTGATGAGGTATTTGGTCTTCTTTGTCTCAGCACTTCGAGATATCTCCTCTTTCATGTAGATAGTCTTGGAACACCCAATGAATTTTGGCTCAATATTGAATCACTATTTGGGAATACTGATGAGATGAAAGGCCATCAGCTAAAAAATGAGCTAATCTCATTGAGTCCAGCTCACTACAAGACAATCCAAGACTTCTTTACTAAGTTCAAAGAGTTGGTGCTTCAGCTAAAACAATGTGTCATAGAGAAGAAATAATATTATATTATATTTTCCATCCTTTCTAATCTAGGGCCTGAGTATTTTGTGTTTTTTTTGACATTCCACTCAAGCAAGCTTACAGCTAGAAATTGGAGGATGCATGTGCTACCAAACTTTATGGAGTATTTGACTTAAGAACAAGACAATCTAGTTCAAATGGGTACCATAAAATCCACAAAGGATCAATCCCTTGTTGTTGTTGTATCAAATCAATCCAAAGGAAATAATAAATTCAACTATTTGAAGCAACAAAGAGAGAAAGAGAAGAAGCATTCGGATACAGAAATATCCAGTTCAACGTATGATAGTTCGAGATCCAAGAGGATGAAGAACAAAAGAGAGATACCCACATGTGGTTATTGAAGAGGTTCACATATTGAAATATATTTCTTCATAAATAATATGGACAGCATGACCAAGATCCTTGAGGAGAACAATGTTGATGTTCCATATTTTGCAAGAAGATGGGAGCGCAAGCAAGAAAATGGTAAGCCTGAGCATGCATTGAGTGCATGGGTGAAACCTATTTATTTTATATATTTTTTATATGTATATGTTTCTTATTTAACTTCTGATATATCAGAATCTGAAACCTACATTCCTTCCTTGGAAGAAACCCTAACCAGTTCACTGAAGCTTCCTCCAGAAACTAGTCTTTTTTCACTAGTTTTGTATGTGTCTTATGAAAGATATTTCCAAATCCATTCATATATTTCCAATTCTGATTCTGAAATTGATATAAAGACTTATACACAGCCTATGCCACTCATAGAATGATTTCCCCAACCATTTCATGGCCAAAATACCCAACAGCCCTCAAGTTCACTAGTTGGAAAATCTCAAAATTGCCTAGTTTCCAATGTTATGTCACTTGTGTATGTTGCTTTTATGTCTTGTGTGTATTTAATTGGTTGGAAAGCCATAGATTTGGATTTAATGGGACTTCTGTTCCATATTTTTGGACTTGAATTTATCACTCATGGTTCGAGTTTCAAATCTCTAGACCCTCCAATTTCGCTCAACTATAAATGTGATCTAGTTGCTCACTCTTCTCCCACTATGAACCCATTCTCTCATGGAGACACCATGCCTCTAATATTTTCTGATGTATATGGAATATATTCTAATATTTCAGATTCTCATGAGCTTTGTTAAATAATTATGAAGGTTCTTCATCAAATTGGGAAGAAGATTCATGGTTTTATTCATGATATGGCAGTTGTGCATGAGGCATATTTTGTTGAATCTTTTGATGTTATTTGGGAAAGAGTTTGCAGAGATATATTTTCCATGATTGATTATGATTATATATTAGAGTATTATTGCATAAAAATACATTCTTATGATGCTCCTCCATCAACAAATGATGACCATCAAGGGGCCTCTCCAGATGATCTTTGTTTACAGCACATTGATGCATTGATGCATGATCTTGGCAACCACAGTATCTTCACCAAGTCCATCACCAAGAAGTTTTTATTTAAGCTCATTTGAGTGAAGAAGAGGACCTGTTAAATACATTTTTTATCATCTCTGTCATTTCCATCCTTTAGGGAGGATTTTCCCTGTGAGTTTTTCCCTCTTTCTTCATTTTACATGGACAAAAAAAAAATTGTTGTAAGAGGTGACTTGAGCCTTAGTTCCTAAGGCCTCAAATAAATCATTTGGTATAAGTTATACTAAGTTAGGATTAATGGGGGGTATTAGAGAAATTAATATACCTTATTACCATGGTCTTACACCTAGGAGGCATTTTAATTTGTCTAATACTTACGTTGTATGATCCTACTTAGGTTATATTGATCAATATTGGTCTATTAGGTGATTTCTGGCTCATTAACTCATAGTTGAGGTGCTCCACTTTGATCATCCTAACATTCTAGATGCCCTCATTAATTACAAACCACTTTATGTTTGACTAGGGGCGCTAGTGTGTGAATGTGTTTGTTTTGTGGTCTTCTTGGTCATTTATTGGCTCCTAGAGACTCTCCCACTCACACATGTGTACACCCATGCCTTACATACCTACATTTATTCCTCCTTACATGTTCACACATGTATTCATTACCGTTTGTTTAGGTTTTGGAGCCTATTGGTCAACCTTGGGGGGTTTAGGGGTCAAATCCTAGCCTAGCACTTGTATGCATCCACATGGCCTCCAAGGGCTTAGGAAGTTTCCCCAATGTATTATAAATATGTACCATACACATCTATAATATGTACACTAATAGATATATCAGTTATTGGAATCATTTGTATGTTTTATTTCATTCTCTTTTGTTGTTCTCTTGCATATTTTGTCAATAACTTAGATTGTGAATATTGAGCTAGCTCATATATCTCACTGTGAAGCAATTCTCACATATGGTACCAATGGTTTTGTGACCATAAAAAGTGACTCTATTATCTATTGGTCTATATTCACATAATAATTGATTGAACATTATGGGGATTTAAATATAAAAACCTCCTTTATCTAGTTGGTAAATCTCAAGAAAAAAGTTCCAGTTACATAGCACATCAAGCAATTTCAGCAGCTAAGTCTCAGAGTGAAGAATATTTCATAAGATAATTTGTTATATCTATTTATTGGAACCTTGCAATATAACATTCAACATGAGGCGTGTCTCTTTGAACCATCATCCCTAGAGAATATTTCATGATGGAAAATAAGGTTGAAAGTAAAAATATGGAAATGACTACTAGAAAGGCCTTCTACAACACATACAGAGAAAATATTGTTCCCTCTTCTAAACCACCACAAAATTTGACACCCCAACAAGTAGAGGAAGAAGAGAAAAAGGATTATGCTTTAATTGTGATAGCATGTATAGTAAGGGACATAAGTGCGCTGAGAATAAATCATTCTACATAGATTGTGAAGAGGAAATACCAAAAGAAGATGAAGCATATCAATAAGTGGTGACTTCAGAATAAGATACTCCATAAGAACTTAATCCCACCATATCTTTCCATGCATTGGCTGGAATTAGCACTCCTCAAACTCTCAATATCGAGGGATACATAAAAAAAAGTAATAATGTTGATTATTTCGGTAGTACTCATAATTTCATTCACTGTAAACTATCCAAAGTTCTTAATTTCTTTGTATATCCAGCACTAGAGTTTCAAGTAATGATTGTAGATGGAGGAACTATACATTTCTTAGGAAAATTCCATAATATCAATCTGTCTATGGGAGAATATGTATTGAATAGTCCAATTATTACTATCCCAATGGGTGGTGTTGATGTTGTCTTAGGTGTCCAATGGTTACAATCATTGGGAACAATGGATTTTCATTTTCAAAAAAAATTCATGAAATTTTCATGGGAAGGAAAATAATACGAATTAAATGGCATCACAGGAAAACCAAGCAAGGTGATAAGCTCAAATGGTATGACTAAGTTGTTAAAAAAGGGACATCAAGGTGTAGTTTCACAATTATGATCATTAGATGTTCAAACCTCAAAGTTACCTATCTCCCTAGATCTCCAAAGGGTCATTAATAAGCATTCCAAGGTATTTGAATATATTCCCAAATGTATTCCACCTATTCGTGAATTTGATCATTCTAGGAAGTGTTCCTCCTAACATCACACCTTACCGATAACCCTATAGCCAAAATAGTGAAATTGAGCGTATGTTTCCTAAAATTTTAGAGGATAGCATAATTAGTCCCATCCAATGTTCTTACTATGCACTAGTGGTAATGGTACCCAACATAGAAGGATCATAGTGTATGTGTCATGATTATATAGAACTCAACAAGATCACCATTAAATATAAGTTTCCCATTCTTGTCATTAATGAATCGCTAGACGAATTACATGGAGCAATTGTATTCACAAAGTTGGATCTTCGTTCCGGGTATCATCAAATTTGAATGAAGGATGAAGACATCCCCAAAACAACATTCAGAACTCATGAAGGTCACTATGAATGTTTGGTCATGCCATTTGGTCTCACAAATGCACCTTCCACATTTCAAGGTTTGATGAATTCTATCTTCAAGCCTTTCCTTAGAAAATTTGTGTTGGCATTCTTTGATGATATACTAATCTATAGAAAGTCTTGGGAAGAACATGTTCAACACATTGACAACATACTACAACTACTAAAGGATCAAGAACTATATACAAAACCCTCAAAATGTTTCTTTGGGATAAAGGAGGTAGAATATTTGGGTCATATTGTATCTCATGAAGGTGTCAAGGTAGACCCTAACAAAATTAAATCCATGATGGACTGGATGATTCCAAATACACTTAATAATATTTGAGTATTCTTAGGTATTACAGGGTATTACTGCAAGTTTTTTTGAAACTATGGAAGAATAGTAGCTCCTCTAACAGCATTACTGACAAAAGATGCATTTTATTGGACTCTAGAGGAAACTCAAACTTTTCGACAACTCAAAGAGACCATGTGTAAAGCTCTTGTTTTAGCGAAACCAGAATTCACAAAAACCTTTATTTTGGGATGTGATGCTTTAGGAAATGGAATTGGAGTTTAATAATGCAAAAAGGACACCCTCTTGCCTTCACAAGTCATCCAATCAAGGAAAAGAACTTTAAAAAGCCCATTTATGAGAAGGAAATTTTGGTGATACTACATGCCTTCAAGCAATCATGCCCTTACCTTATAGGTAGACATTTCAAGGTTAAAATTGATCATGATAGCCTTAAATACTTCTCAGAACAAAGGCCATTTTCTGAAGAGTAACAAAAAATGGGTGACAAATATGTTGGGATATGACTTTGAAATCATCTACAAAAAGGGGACAAAAAATTTTGTTGCAAATGAAATCTCCAGGAAATATGAGGATGTTGAAGCATTACTCTATGTTATCTCGATCATCCAATCAGATTGAATAGCCGAAGAAAGGGACGAATGGAAAAATGACGAAGAATTATGGACATTAATTCAAAATTTGCAGTAAGATCCCCAATGCCTCTAATACACTTAGGTGGAAATATGACTTGTTATGGTACAAGGATTTCTTATATCTTAGTAATAGTTTCTAGCTCAAGGAAAAGGTAATTTTTGAACTCCACTCCTCACCGATAGGAGGGCACTCAAGTTCCTTAAAAACCTACCATAGGCTAAGGAAATAGTTTTTCGGGGGGGACAGTTTTAAAACTGATGTTCAAAAATTTGTGATAGAATGTTTGGTTTGCCAACAAAATTAAATGGAAACAATTAAGACCCCTGGTCTCCTACAACCACTTTCAATTCCAACACAAAGGTGTACATAGGTCTCGATGGATTTTAGCATAGGTTTACCAAATTATGAAGGAAAGAGTGTCATCATGGTGGTTGTTGATAGACTTACTAAATATGGACACTTATGTGCACTATCTCACCCCTTCAAATAAAGCATGGTTTCCAATTATTTTATGGATATAGTCCAAAAACTACATGGTAGTCCAAATATTATACTAAGTGACAGGGATCCCATTTTCACTAGAAATTTTTGAACCAAATTACTTTCTTGTTTGGGTACTCAACTAGCTCATAGCTCATCCTATCATCCTCAATCTCATAAAAAATATTAATCTTGCACATTGATCTAGGAACAAATAATCAATCTCATCAAGAAATAATCAGCAAATAACTCAGAAATGGTGTTAATCGGAACCAAAATTGGTTTCCTCTCTGTATATTCAATAAACAATGAATGGTTACAATAACAATGTCAAGCAATAGCTTGAATCAATGAGGAATTCAAATACCTTGGGAGGTCATTTGAAATCAATGAATGAGTCTGGCTTAACTGACAGTAAGCCATTGGTTCACACTCAGTTAACCATTTAACCAAAACCCTAATTGACTCACCAAACCCTAACTGGAGTCGTTGCAATAAATGACTAAATCTCAACTGAAGGAGATCAAACACATGTCATAGCAAGCCAACCATCAAGTCCTAGTGCTCAATGAATTCAATGAACCCCGATGATGTCAACTGAAGCTGAACTGATCATCAGAAGTTGGTGGAGGCACCCCTGTTGACTCCAGATCATTAAATAATAATAAATAATCATTAAATAATATATTTAATGAGAGGAGGTGCCTTAACTGACTGGTTGAACTGATTGTAACCACCAGTTAGCAATTAGGTGCATTAATATCACTTAGATCACCCCGGGAGTGCTCTAGTTAGCCTCCTTGACTGTAGGTAGGCATGGGTGTGACTGGATGATGTCAATTACTGCTCCACTGATGTCAATTAATGTCAATTATACTTAGGATTGTGGTTTAACTAGGCCAATTTGACCAAAAAGAGTGTGTATGGTGGTAAATGTCTCCAACAAACAAACAAAGATCATAAACAAATGTTTGGAAGGATATATTCAATGTTTTACGACTGATAAACAAACACAATGGGTCATGTGGTTACTGTTGCTGCCTTTCACACTCCTGGGTCACGTGGCAGAAATATTCAAGCCACTCGGTGTGTCCTTGGGGGCAAGTGTCGAGTCAAGGCTGTCACCTTGTTCTTGACTCCTCCGTTTAGGCTCAAATCCTAAAGAAGCCAAGGGGGGTAGACCCTATTAAGTTACTAAGGATGATTTCTTAGTGTGATGATGTTAAACTGAATCAGTTACTTAGGAGTTTGAATATTTTAACTATAGACAATTAAAGATGACGAGATACGAAAATAAACACATGAAAGCACAAAGCTGATACACAATGTATATATGAATCAAAAATGACCAGTGCCTTAAAATGGAGTCAAATCAATAAGATCGATGTGCTTGCATATGTTTGGAGTGAATGTTTTGTGATTGCATCTTGGTATGTTTTAAGTTAAATGTGAAGTATGAGTTGATTAAATTAGGCAAAGGGGGACTCCAGATATACCCAAGAGTACTTGGAGTATGTCCAAAACTAAACCTTTACGACTACCCGCAAGGAATATGTGGGCTGAAATGGAGTCTCTAGGGCTATTGTTCATAACACACCCGTTAGGGCATGACAGAGATAAGTGCCCTGAGGTCACTTTTTAGTAAGTTCCTGCTTCCTTTGGGTATTTTTCCACCGTAAAGGTTTGATCTAGGTGTTGGATTTTCACCTGATGGTTTGTCAGTTGGGGAGTGTGAGTCCTAATTATACTAGTCACCTAAGTGCTTTTGTCACATCTTGACTGATCGGACGAACCGCAGCCAAGTGTAGAGCATACACACTGGAGTCTTGTCAATTTTAGTAAGTTTTAAACTAGATGTTCTTGTTTAAAAGAAAAGCCTCCAAGAACCTCTTTCGATCCAAGTGGATCTCAATCGGGGAATCGAGGAGGGGTTAATTTTAAAGTTGCTGATAAACAAATGATAGAAAAAAGTAAATAGATACATAGTTCTAGTTTCTTAATTAATCCTACCACGAATCTCTTTCCCCTTTCAAGTCAATAGGGAAATCGTGGGGTAAGTGTTTGTGTCAGAAATTGTTTCTAAGGCTAGGGAAACAAGCCAACACAATCTCAAGAGTAAAACTCAGTTCAACTAGGGTTTAGGGTTTTGTTTTATGTGTTTTTGGTTGTAAGCTTCAGAAACATGCAGGGAATACATTCAAAAGACAAGTAACAACTAAATCATAGACATAAACTGATAACGATGCATAACATATCACATAAGATCCAACAAAAAGACTGTGCTGGAGTTCACACATAAAGGACAAGCACTACCAGGAAATACACATTAACCAGCAATGAATTTGTCATTTAAGAAACTAAAAAAGTTCAAACATGAAGCAAACATAGACAAAATGAAGGGGAAAGAGTCATATATCTCATTATTTTATCAGAAAATTCTTATAAGAGTTACAGTACCTATCTCTGAACAAGTCTGAAAGTACAAGCAGCTTGCAGACCTCCTGATGCTCCCAAAAATCAGAACCTTTCTTCAGTCCCCCTATCCCTCTTTTATAATTACAAAGAAGTAGTTCCATCTCCCCTTCATTAGGTCGAAATTGAAACTACCCAGCAGTTACATTAACTACCTAACTCAACTAATTTACTAAAAATAGCAAATCGGATTCCTCGCAAATATGGCGAATTTCTGGAAAATAGGTGTCAAATAAGCTTCCATATCTCTCCATTGGTGACACCTGTGTAAAAACGGAGAGATTTTTTTGTAAATGGGTCCGTGATGGACAAACACCTCTCTTGGTTTTTCAAAATTCATCTCCAATCGATCATAATATGCCCCGCAAAATGAACACTAAAACAGGAAAATATTGAATATTTAAACTCCCTGAAAAATAGGCTGCAAATATTTAATTGAATCTTTCAAACATTAATATATGTTGAAACACTGAGAGAGGTTTTTCTATATAGGTGTCTTATGCACAAAAACCTCTTTTTGTTTTTAAAAATTCTTCTCCTTCAACTCGTGGTCTGCATTTGACTTCAATCACTCAAAACAAGAAAAATAGAGCAGAATTCTGTTTCTACTTTTCTTTCAGCTTTATCAGAAAAAGCTGAATTTGGACATTCCAAAACTCCAGTTGGTCTTTGTTCACCATGGTAAGTTGAAATAGCAGAGAGTAAATTTTCCAACAACGAAGAGACAATTGCATCCACACTACACACATCCTCTACAAAAGGGCAATGTACACACATTGGAGGTGTTTGATTTTGAACACTATCAAGAAAAACATTATTCTGCAAGCTTTGTGACACTCCTTTGCCATGCCCTTTAAGTAAAAGGATAATACAACGTATTGTATCCCCCAATAAATTGCTTCTGCTGACTTGCAAAGAATTCTCCCAACAATGAAAAGTAATTGAATGGGCTATAGTGAGAAGCCAAATAGAATCTTGCTTGCACAAGCCTCCCAGTAAGGTTGGAACAGCCCTGTTTCACATTGGAAGCTTTTGTCTCAGGTTTTAATGAAACTTTGTTAATTTGAGTTATTAAATTCCTGGACCAAAGAGACGAGGCATGATCTGGACTGAACAAGCCACTTGCTTCACTACTTGGCTTAATAGAAGTTAAATTGCTCATTATTGCTGAAATACAAATACAAACCATGTCCTCTCTTGAAAGCTTGGTATTTGAAGAAAAATTGAGAATCAATCTCTCCAAATCAAGGGTTCTTGATGAAGCATTGAGAACTCCATCCAAATAATGTTGGATCTTGTGAAGCGTGCTATTTGAATTATTGTCATCTTGAAAGCAAGAAGATAGAATCCAAAAGTCCGTAAATTTTCTCTGCTCTTGAACATTACTGGTAATTTCTACTTCTTTGACCTATTTTTCAACTTTAGTTTCCATTTCAAGCCCATTCACCTGTTCAATATTGCTTTGACTGACACCACTTATGTGCAAACCACAGCTTTGGTATAAGTGTCCACAACTTCCCTCCAATCCAGTTAGTTTCTCACATACTAGATCATTGGATTCAGAATCCAAATCACCAGCCAAGAACAAATTATTGGTTATACTTGGAGAATGGTTAAGACCATTATCATTGCAACTTCCCATCATATTTTGGCCATCATCTGCAATGCACTGAGATGAATGATGCTCAGATTTATTCTTTGCTGGTTCAACCTGCTCAAGACCACTTTCTGAAAAGATCCTCTGTTTGTCATCTTCAAATTTTGCTACTGATTGTTTAGACTGTTCAATATTACAATGTAAGACTTCATTCGCAATCAGAGAATCAATTTTAGAGCAATGATTTTCACAATTTATTCCTCCGCTCAACCTTGTCTATGTGTACAAATTAGGTTGTACAGCATTCTCATCCATTTCCATTCCAGATGAATTGCAGCAATTTTCCTCATCGAGATTGCCCACTTTATCATCCTCCCTAACTGAATGAAGCAACAAACTATTACCTGAAATACCTGCAGTTCGATGAAATTTCTGACTCGTGTCATTTTTTAGAACCCCAGTGTCACAACCCATACTGGTAAATGGATCAATAACCTGAGATGGACCATGTTGAGATGACAAATTACAACAATTTTCCCTGGCTATTCCAAACACTGAGAATATCCTCCCCAAAGCGAACAGTTAACATAATACCACAAACATCATCACCATAATCCAGCTGATCTCCTACCAGTGCCAGTACCAAATCTTCCCAAAACCGGCCTGAGACGGCCTTATTCATCCGAATTATCCACTTTCCACCACTGCAATTTCCTGGGTCCTCCCATAAAGGCCAAATACTCTCTTTGAAAAAGTGCAAATTCATTGGGTTTGGCATAGAAGAAACCCGAGCAAAATGACAATAACACACCCAAAAGCCTTCCATAGTGCTGAACTCCACAATTTTTATGCTTTCTTCATATGATGCTTGTGATCTAACTCCAGGTTGTCGACGAAGGTACCAGAAAACAAATCGATGCTGTAAAGGATGGAGTCCGGCTTTAAGTTCTCTGCAATGTCATTCCCTTTCTTCTAGTTCTTTCTCACAGCGGGCTCTGTCAAAAGAAATTGCATTCGAACTCATAACAACCACGATTTTCTCACAATGTGTAACCATTTGGAATCATGATGTTCACTGCAGCTTACACGTATCAATCCACTCACCATATGCGATTAGTCATTCAACATTTGCAATCATAACAAAAATTTGCTTGAAAATCGGAAAATAAGAGGGCCGCGATATTCTTGTAGCGCGCCCTTTGTAATTTTTCGCTCCAGCGCTACAAGAATATCTCTAGTGCTAATCTTTCACTATTTTTCATCTTTTTGACAGTTTGCTTGCGGTTTAAAAGCTGAACCATACTCATGATGCTAAATGTGACTTCATTATTCAATAATATGACTTTTAACACCCTTCAAGAGCTAAAAAAACAAACTTAATAAAATA
>LPNX011126457.1:382157-404151 GCA_001517045.1 Pseudotsuga menziesii | reverse complement strand
CGTTGCTCATCATAATTTGAAATAGAATATTCATAAGGAGAAAGAATATATTTCTGGTTTTCAAACTGAAGATTAGGTAGTCCCTGCAAATTTTGTTCCGCATGGATATTTCAATTTTCCCTGGTCTGCAAATCTGGAAGATGTGGACTGCTCTCAACATCTATTGTTGCTCTAATACTTTCACCTGTTGAACTTTCAATCTGCTCACAACAATCTTTTAAAAAGAGTTCAGCTGGGTATAGATACTTACAACGCTTCCGAAAGCATGTGTGAAATTCTTTTAGTGAAGAGATGTTAACAGCGGGAAGAGAAAAATACCAGTCTCGTGCATCTTTTTCAAGTGAATACATGAACATTTTCATGAGCACATCTTCATGCTGGATATTTAACTGGACCATGCATTGATGAAATTTGATGAGGTGATTTGATGGATTATCCTCTTTGTTTTCTCTAAACCGTGGAAGACAATCTCCCCAAACATCCATAGTAGGTACTGAATTTGGAAAACCTGGAATATCAGAAAAATTTAAAGGTGCAAACCTTCGAGCCACAATAGCTTCCATGGATATTGGCCCGTGCATCTTGAAATAGTGGAGTCGCCAATCAATTTGTCAATATTTTTTTTCTTCTTCTCAGAAAGAAAAAGGGGTGACAGTGATTCAAATTAATCAAGGCTGTATAAAGCTAGGGATGACTGAAACCTTCTAATTCTTCTAGCAGCCACTGTGTCAAACTTGGTGAAAATAGCCTTTAAAAAGTGTTGGTTTAAGTCCACCTCTTAAACCAGTAAAATAGATGAGTATCCCAGGGAAGATATGCTTCAGCTTCGTCCCCGGCAACGACGCCAAAGATGTTTGTGTCAGAAATTGTTTCTAAGGCTAGGGAAACAAGCCAACACAATCTCAAGAGTAAAACTCAGTTCAACTAGGGTTTAGGGTTTTGTTTTATGTGTTTTTGGTTGTAAGATTCAGAAACATGCAGGAAATACATTCAAAAGACAAGTAACAACTAAATCATAGACATAAACTGATAAAGATGCATAACATATCACATAAGATCCAACAAAAAGACTGTGCTGAAGTTCACACATAAAGGACAAGCACTACCAGGAAATACACATTAACCAGCAATGAATTTGTCATTTAAGAAAATCAACAAGTTCAAACATGAATCCAACATAGACAAAATGAAGGGGAAAGAGTCATATATCTCATTATTTCATCAGAAAATTCTTATAACAGTTACAGTACCTATCTCTGAACAAGTCTGAAAGTACAAGCAGCTTGCAGACCTCCTGATGCTCCCAAAAATCAGAACCTTTCTTCAGTCTCCCTATCCCTCTTTTATAATTACAAAGAATTAGTTCCATCTCCCCTTCATTAGGTCAAAATTGAAACTACCCAGCAGTTACATTAACTAACTAACTCAACTAATTTACTAAAAATAGCAAATCGGATTCCTGACAAATATGGCGAATTTCTGGAAAATAGGTGTCAAAGACGCTTCCATATCTCTCAATTTATGACACCTGTGTAAACAATTAGAGAGGTTTTTGTAAATGGGTCCGTGATGGACAAAAACCTCTCTTGGTTTTTCAAAATTCATCTCCAATCGATCCAAATATGCCCCACAAAATGAACACTAAAACAGGAAAATATTGAATATTTAAACTCCCTGAAAAATAGGCTGAAAAGATTTAATTGAATATTTCAAACCTTAACAGCTGTTTAAAACCTGAGAGAGGTTTTTGTATATAGGTTTCTTATGCACAAAAACCTCTTTTGGTTTTTAAAAATTCTTCTCCTTCAGCTCGTGGTCTGCATTTGACTTCAATCACTCAAAACAAGAAAAATAGAGCAGAATTCTGTTTCTACTTTTCTTTCAGCTTTATCAGAAAAAGATGAATTTGGACATTCCAAAACTCCAGTTGGTATTTGTTCACCATGGTAGGTTGAAATAGCAGAGAGTAAAGTTTCCAACAATGAAGAGACAATTGCATCCACACTACGCACATCCTCTGCAAAAGGGCAATGTACACACAGTGGAGGTGTTTGATTTTGAACACTATCAAGAAAAACATTATTCTGCAAGCTTTGTGACACTCCTTTGCCATGCCCTTTAAGTAAAAGGATAATACAACGTATTGTATCCCCTAGTAAATTGCTTCTGCTGACTTGCAAAGAATTCTCCCAACAATGAAAAGTAATTGAATGGGCTATAGTGAGAAGCCAAATAGAATCCTGCTTGCACAAGCCTCCCAGTAAGGTTGGAACAGCCCTGTTTCACATTGGAAGCTTTTGTCTCAGGTTTTAATGAAACTTTGTTAATTTGAGTTATTAAATTCCTGGACCAAAGAGACGAGGCATGATCTGGACTGAACAAGCCACTTGCTTCACTACTTGGCTTAATAGAAGTTAAATTGCTCATTATTGCTGAAATACAAATACAAACCATGTCCTCTCTTGAAAGCTTGGTATTTGAAGCAAAATTGAGAATCAGTCTCTCCAAATCAAGGGTTCTTGACGAAGCATTGAGAACTCCATCCAAATAATGTTGGATCTTGTGAAGCATGCTATTTGACTTATTGTCATTTTGAAAGCAAGAAGATAGAATCCAAAAGTCCGTAAATTTTCTCTGCTCTTGAACATTACTGGTAATTTCTACTTATTTGACCTGTTTTTCAACTTCAGTTTCCATTTCAAGCCCATTCACCTGTTCAATATTGCTTTGACTGACACCACTTATGTGCAAACCACAACTTTGGTATAAGTGTCCACAACTTCCCTCCAATCCAGTTAGTTTCTCACATACTAGATCATTGGATTCAGAATCCAAATCACCAGCCAAGAACAAATTATTGGTTATACTTGGAGAATGGTTAAGACCATTATCATTGCAACTTCCCATCATATTTTGGCCATCATCTGCAATGCACTGAGATGAATGATGCTCAGATTTATTCTTTGCTGGTTCAACCTGCTCAAGACCACTTTCTGAAAAGATCCTCTGTTTGTCATCTTCAAATTTTGCTACTGATTGTTTAGATTGTTCAATATTACAATGTAAGACTTCATTCGCAATCAGAGAATCAATTTCAGAGCAATGATTTTCACAATTTATTCCTCCACTCAACCTTGTTTGTGTGTACAAATTAGGTTGTATAGCATTCTCATCCATTTCCATTCCAGATGAATTGCAGCAATTTTCCTCATCGAGATTGCCCACTTTATCATCCTCCCTAACTGAATGAAGCAACAAACTATTACCTGAAATACCTGCAGTTCGATGAAATTTTTGACTCATGTCATTTTTTAGAACCCCAGTGTCACAACCTCTACTGGTAAATGGATCGATAACCTGAGATGGACCATGTTGAGATGACAAATTACAGCAATTTTCCCTGGCTATTCCAAACACTGAGAATATCCTCCCCAAAGCGAACACTTAACATAATACCACAAACATCATCACCATAATCCAGCTGATCTCCTACCAGTGCCAGTACCAAATCTTCCCAAAACCGGCCTGAGACGGCCTTATTCATCCGAATTATCCACTTTCCACCACTGCGATTTCCTGGGTCCTCCCATAAAGGCCGAATACTCTCTTTGAAAAAGTGCAAATTCGTTGGGTTTGGCATAGAAGAAACCCGAGCAAAATGACAATAACACACCCAAAAGCCTTCCATAGTGCTGAACTCCACAATTTTTATGCTTTCTTCATATGATGCTTGTGATCTAACTCTAGGTTGTCGACGAAGGTACCAGAAAACAAATCGATGCTGTAAAGACTGGAGTCCGGCTTTAAGTTCTCTGCTATGTCGTTCCCTTTCTTCTAGTTCTTTCTCGTGGCGGGCTCTGTCAAAAGAAATTGCATTCGAACTCATAACAACCACGATTTCCTCACGATGTGTAACCATTTGGAATCATGATGTTCACTGCAGCTTACACATATCAATCCACTCACCATATGCGATTAGTCATTCAACATTTGCAATCATAACAAAAATTTGCTTGAAAATCGGAAAATAAGAGGGCCACGATATTCTTGTAGCGCGCCCTTTGTAATTTTTCGCTCCAGTGCTACAAGAATATCTCTAGTGCTAATCTTTCACTATTTTTCAGCTTTTTGACAGTTTGCTTGCGGTTTAAAAGATGAACCATACTCATGATGCTAAATGTGACTTCATTATTCAATAATATGACTTTTAACACCCTTCAAGAGCTAAAAAAAACAAACTTAATAAAACAAACAAAAGCAAAAAAAATCAAAATTTCAATTAAAACCAAAAATTCCTAAAGTAAGCAAATGAGAAAATTTAAGCATATGAGAAAACTAAAGATAAAATCACAATCAAAATATAAAATTAAAGGAAACAAATTCATAACTTAACAGTAAGTATTACGATTACTTTGAAATGTAAGATATGGAGTATGGAATTAATAACAAAATAAAGTATACTACCCTACAAATTATATCAATTCTATTAAAAAAGAAATAAGCAAAAATTGACGAAAAGGGCATCGACGCAAATCCCCCCAGAGGACTGATATATCAGAGAATTATTGGTCCTTATACAGGCTGAAACCAAGATTTTACAACTTTGGAAAAATTTTGAGTTTTTTGGTGAAAAGGGAGACCTCTGGGGGGATTTGAATGCTCCGAAAGCCACTTCGGACAGAAGCTTCCTTTATTTTCTATCAGACATGCTAAAAAAAAGTGAGCATGTTAGAATAAAAAATTCCCAAAATCACTTTAATAGTACCTTTGGATCAGCCTACCTTATCTCAGAAAAATTGAAGTTAAGACTAGCTAAAACAAACGAAAAGGAACCAAGGAAAGCAAGATTTCCTTGGAATATTGGCTTGCTGTTTGTGCAGCCAATGAAATTGCACTGATCTTGCAGAATATTAAATTTTATAACAGTGAAAGGAAATCTAATGCATGTGATCTACAAGTTTTCTTTAAAATTCATGCAAAAAAAAGACGATTTCCCTACAGCTAGATCTAGGATGCTTATGAAACATTTTTAAGTGAAATATATAGGATATGAGCTATGAAATATTAGATCTATGTATATTTTACTTTGATGAAACAGATCCAAATTAAATCATAGCTATGAACTGAACCAAGTAACCGGATAAAGTGTTGATTTTGAGGGAGGAAGAAGAGGAGAAAAGTGTTGGTTTCCTTGAAGATCTGCAGTAGAACTTTCAGGTGGAATGTCAAGGGACTATGCCTTTGAAATGTTTTGAGGAGAATGAGGAAGAAAACTATATCAGCATCCTCTCCAAATTATGAACCTGCAACTCAGCTGAAATCAAAGAACTTGCCAAGAAACTTGTGAGATCCGATTAGTACATACAAAGAGATTCAAGATAACATGCATAAAAGCTTATAGGGCATGCTAAATCTAGATCTCTAAACATGCATCCAAGGAGAGTGACAGTCAATAAACTTATTGAACAACACCTTTCCTATCAATATTGTAATAAGCTAATTACCAATCTTAACCACAGATCTACAAGAAATTAGCAAAAAATGACCACAGGTACAGGTTACCTCAGTAAAACAATGGCAATAATCATCCACACATGTAATGGCACCACACTGTATTTCCTCCAAAGATTTTCTTTATTTCAAATGAAGAATTACAGAGTTACAATAGTAGCAGCACCTCAATCCCAGTTCTAACTAGCTTGGAAGAGGAGGCTGTGCCTGGATATATACAATTTGCAAACCATCTAGCCCAGGGGGGGGCGCAATTCCTCATGGAATCAAGTGAAATAAACTGATGGAGAGTTCATCAATGCAGAATTGAAGCTATACTAAGCCTACTTGTCAACTGGGGGCTTGATTGAGCTGACACATCAACCCATACACCGCCACATCGGCCCACAGAGCATCCAGGAGAGTCCACACGTGTGGAGGAGAGAGAGAGGGCGCAATTCCCCATGAAGACCACTGTAGATCAGCTCTGGATCTGATTTGATCCCCTCCTTCAGTCAAGGATTTGTCAGATCCAGTCAATATGCTCCAGATCTGATTGATTTCAGTCAAATCGGTTGAGTATCCACTGATTTATTGATTTTGGATTTGCTCCATTATTCATCAATTTATTAATTAAAATAATCAATAATTGATTTTTGGGGCTTTCTGACCTGAGTGATGGAAGATCACTCAAAACTTAGGAAAAAGTGGGTCCATGGGTTTACATGGTGCTCTTAGCTTGGAAATGAGAACCTACATGACTGAAACTGATTATTTGGCCCACTTTTATTACAAAATCAATTTTTCCAATTAAACTATTAAAAAATAGCCTAAGTTTTGGAAAATTTTAATTTAATAAAAAAAACACTGAAAAAATTAAAAAAAATTGTAAAATTGTAAAACAACTAGGGGGACTTAGACATGTTCATACGACTCAAAAAAGATGTCTAGCATGCTTATACATTGACACATAGACTCTAATAACCTCAATAGGCCTAAATTCCAAGTCGACCACCCCAACTTTGGAGGTATGGAGTGAAAAAATTAGAAATTATCAGTCGTTTGTTCAACAACCAATAATAACCAAGGGAAAAAACAACCTGGGCTGATCGGATTGACAAATGAAGTCTAAGAGACCGAGTCTTTTACAGACACTATCATGCTAGAACATTTATTACAATTCACCCATGGGGTATGAACATGTGATATGATACAACAAGCACTTCCTAGAAGTACTTCCAAAGGTCTTTTTGAAGTCCGAACAAGTTAACCCTGTCCGGTTCACCAGGCTCACTTGATAAAAAACTACTAAGTACAACTTAGGTGGTAACAGTTACCATTGGTAGAATGGTGGTTTAACACTTCCTTCCATACATCAGCAAAAATGACTCCATTTATGGCACTTTATGGCTCTCTTCCACCATCCATCACATATTCACCAAGAGACTCCTCTGAGATTCAAGTAGTGGAAGACCACATGAAGCATTAATAACAAGTTTTTCAACTCTTAAAGGACAACCTAAATCTAGCACAAAATAGAATGAAACAACAAGTAGATCAACACTGCAGTGAACGAAGATTTAATGTGGGGGATTGGGTGTTTTTAAGACTACAACAATACAAGCAGATGTCCCTAGAGAACATCAAGAAGTATAATAAATTATCACCTAAATACTACGGTCCCTACAAGGTGTTACACAATATTGGTAGTATGGCCTACAAATTGGAACTACCTGCATCTTAATAAGTCCATCTAGTTTTCCATGTTTTCTATTTAAATAAGGTAATCAATGACAAGCTACCAGTTCAAATGATATTACCAGAACTTGATGGGGAAGGAAAATCATCTTGGAGCCTAAATAAATCACTAAAATAAGAACTATATAGCTTCAGAATCGATCAATTCCAGGGTATCTCATTAAATGGAATAACTTACCTGTAGAATATTAAACATGGGAAGATGAGTCCTTTATACAGCAGCATCCATAACTAATTCAACGTAGTGGTCAACACTTTCTGAATGGGAGGGGCATGTTAAGCCCTTAATGATGACACATTACCGCATATAGTGTGGCACATTACCCCCTATATTGAGGTGCATTACATATTATTTATGTCGACTTGGGTATATTAGTGGGTCTATTAGTTGTTATTGTACACCTTTGTCTCCTATATATAGGAAGGCGATATTGTCATTTTAGTCATCATTGTATCTTAACTTTTCTTGTGTAGTCAGTATATTGTGTAACGAGGTTCCTCCCTTGAAGAGGATTTATATTTATCTCTATTATTCATTCTTAAGGCATGGATTACTCTCTTATTGTCTATTTTTTCTCCTTTTATGCTATTTCTGGGATTTGGTTGCATAACATTATGGATGATGTCCTAATGATGGGAGAAGGAACTTTGGAAAATATGCAATCTTTAGCACAAAACTTACTTCTTTATAGGAAATCTATAGGGATGGTAACAAATATAGACAAATCAAGTCTCGCTTTAAACAAAGCCTCTGAATATTTTTCAGCAAAGGATTATATTAGAGGTATATTTTTCTCTCAACCCTTTTAGTGATGGATTCAAATACTTGGGTTTTTTCCTAAATCCAAATGCTTACTCCTTTAAGGACTGGATTTGGCTATATAAGAAGGTGGAAAAACACATCTCCTATTGGCCCAACAAATATCTCTTGAGGGGCGGATGAATGACACTTTTAAAAGTGATACTATAGAGTATACTGGTATATTGTGATTCCATTACATATATCTCCAAAGGAATTTTGAAAAATATTCGCAAGAAATTTTTTTCCTTCCCGTAGACAGCTAGTAAAAAAAGGAACGAATCCCCTTGGTAAAATGGATAATAGTGGATAATATTAAGGATTTAGGGGGGTGGGGGGTAATGAACCCCTATTTGTTTTGTCAATCTCTTGGAGACAAATCGCTCTAGAGACTGACGATAAACACCAACTCTCTTTGCAGAAAAGCAATGCCCTCAAAATATTTCCTAAACACTTCAATTATAGATTCGTTCAGAAGACGAGAAAAGAGTTAGAAGGGAGGTTCAGTGGGTTGGAAATCTTTGGTGTTATTTTCCCCTTAAATAGGAAACTATATAGTATGGAATATCAGAGATGGAATAAATGTTTGAATATGGGAGGACCCATGGGTGGTTCCGGAGGTGTTTATACCCTATATTTAAACACAAATTCCTTATTAAAGAGGATGAATATTAAAACATTAGCAGATGCAAAGAACAGGTCCTTTCACGGAGGTAAATGGAAATTTTCCCTCAAATTAGGTCTAAGTAATGAATCTGCAGTAAAATGGTTGAGATTAATAAACAATTTGAAGTCCAATTTCATCACATTTAATGATAACAAACCAGACAATATAGTCTTGACAAATAACTTCTCAACATGATACTTTTCAGCAAAAAATGGATATGAGGTCCAAGCAAATGAAACCTTCTCTAGAGAAAAAGAATGGTGGTGGATTCCTATATGGAAAATAGAAGGACCGCTGAAGGTGAAGATATTACTTTTGTTAGCTCTGAATAACATATTTCTAACCTGGGAAAACTTGATGAAACGAGGATGGGAAGGCCCAAGTTGGTGTGTGTTGTGTCAATCAAATTGTGAAACATCATTTCACTTATTTGTTTCTTTTCCTTATGAGAATTTTGTATGGAACACAAACTATAAAGATGTAAGTGGCTTCAAAACTCCAATGGAAAATTCTCTTGTTAATTTTTGTAAAATCTAGTGGAAAAATCCCTTGGCACGAAGATTTGACGCCTTCCCTTCATTGTTTATTTATGGAGTATGGTGGGCAAGAAATTCAGCCATATTTCAAGATCACAAAATTACAACATAGATAACAAGTGTTATGATTGTGCAGTGGTAAAGGGAGAAAAAAAAAGTGGATAAGAATAAAAGGATTCTCCTGACAAAAAATCCAAGCATAGATAAAATAATCCCATGGGCTTACTTCGATGGAGCAAGCCAAGGAGATTCACCCTTGGGTGGTTCTGGTGTAGTTATTTATACATCGGAGGAGGTGCATATATTAAATAAGTATGGTCCATGGCACTGCTCCATTAACAAGGAAGAATTATCAGCACTTTGGGAATTCCTCAATTCAGCACTAGCTTAGAATATTCTCAATCTACAGATATTTGGGGACTCAAAAATGGTCATAGAATGGACAAATGATAGGATACATATAAAATATCCTCATCTGCAACATCTGTTGGTTGAAATTAAAAGACAAATATGAATGTTTGACTTTATTTCTTTCAACTATGTATATTGAGAGCTAAATGAAGAGGAAGGTGCACTTTCTAAGAGTGTATTACTCATGTCACTAGGAATGTTCATCGAGGAGTAACACAAAGGGAGGAAAAACCCTCCCTAGATTTTATCTTAGAGAATGTTTTGATACTTTTGTAATAGGGCAGCTTTTGTATGATAATAACTTCTAGTAGATACAACAAAACAGTATTAGTGAATGTATCCATCCAAGATTCTTATGAAACAAGGACATATGTTTGAAGAACAAATGAATGATATGTCATCTCATGGAGCAAAGTTGTAAGTCCTTCAAGGATAGTCAAGGTTGAGAATATAGTTGTCATTGAAGTCATAGTTCACGAATGACAAAGGAATAACAAATAGACATGTAGCATGATGAAATTAGTAAAAGACAAAGGATCCATTACATAGATTATCTTTGATGTCAAAGGAGTTCAACAATGACAAAGGAAAATCAGTGACAGGTTCAATGACAGGAGAAAGATCTGCAAAGCAAGCAGTGGAAGATCCATAGATCATAATTGAAGATCCATAGATCAAATAGAAGATGGATTTTGCAAGTTGGATTTATACCTGAGATAACCCAACATTCCCTAAATTAAATCATCCTCACGATTGGAGATCATGTGGTGGAGATCGGAGAGTGTTAAATATCTACGGCCATAATGAATTTCATTGATTAAATAGAGAGGACGATAAAAAGGTGAATCAGCTGTGAAATTCAGAAGTAATAACCATGAAAGAGATTAAGATCAACGGATGAGTTTGATCGTTGAATCAGATCAACGGTTGCCAGTTATTTTGTAGGGAGAACTAGCGTGGATTAATAAAATCCTGATGTGCATGAATTTTGAATAAAATATGCCTTATGATATTTGGGTTCCCCCATCAATCTAGATCAGATGGTCCTCTTGAATTTCACAGATACAACTAGTAGTTGAGTTAACTGTTGATATGGGTGCAAAATTTTGATTCAAACAAATTTGTTCTATTTGGATTCTGTCGTTTATTAAAGCTGACGAAGATCGATGGATAAGGTTTATCATTGAAACAGGTCAACGGTCGTCAATGATTTCACTAGGAGAAGTTGTGAGGTATAAGAAAATTATGACGGGTGTTAAATTTCCATCAAATACAGTTTGATACATTTGGATTCCACCATTGATCCAACAAGATTTATATCCGACGGCCCTCAAGGGATTTCGCAGATTTAACTAGTAAGCTAGTTAACGTTCTGTATGGGAGAAAAATTTCATTTAGAAATAGTTTACTGACAATGTGGACAGTCCAGATCAATCGAGAGAAATGCAAAATCCAATTTTGAGAAGATTAATGATGAAGAATGATTTCTACACAAAGAAAAGGGAAGATCCACAAATCCACATTTGATCATAGATCAATGGTTATGATTTAATCCACGAGGAAATATATGGTGGTGAATGATTTCTGCACAAAGAAAATTGAGGATCTGCAATCCACATTAGATTGTAGATTGACGACTAGGAGTGAACCTGCAAAGAAATAAATAGTTTAGAAGAAAAGTGGAAGGTTGAAAGTGGAAGGTGGAGAATCATGAAAAGACTTTGGGAAATGTCACAGTTTCGCTACCCGAAATACAGAAAGATCAATGGATGGCGGAAAGCGGAAATATCGAAATGACATGTTGAAAAAGTCACAAACCCGCAATCTGCAATATGGAAGATAAACAGTGAGGATAAGAACTCGAACAATATTTACGGTACGGAAATATTTTTTCGGAAATAAAAAATCATGAAATGATATTTGTGAAAAGTCACATATCCGATCTCCTCTTTTCATCTCAGATAAACGGTCACGGAGAGATCAAAGAAGATCAACGGTGCAGAAAGCAGAAATCATGGAATGATATTTGGAAAAAGTCACATATCCGCTATCTAATTTTTATCTCAGATCTACAGTCAGGGAAAATCCCAAAATGAGATCAATGGCTCAAGATGATTGCAGAAATAGATATTGTGGAAGAACATGGTTGGAATAATAAACTGTAAATCGATTAACAGTGAACTATTTTAGTTGTTTTGAAGGATCATGACAAGGGTAGATGACTCTATGAATCAGTAATAGAACGAGGAATTAAGCTCTCATGAAGAGGCATGATCGAAGAATGAAATGGTACAATGGTGAAGAGATGCATCCGCCAAAAACGTGAAGGTATTTATGCATAGAGGGATGAGTGAGAGAAATTGTCTTTGGGGTCCATATCATAGAAGAAGAAGCAGAGACCAGTGAGTGTGACAGATATTAAAGGGTAAAGGAATATGAAATATTACTAAAAACATATTAGGGTGGTAGGGTGGCATTAGGGCAAGCAACAGGCCTGCAGGGGGTTGTATCCTCCTTCCAGTAGAAGCTGGTAAATAGGGTGTAGAAGCATACTGTCAGTTGTAGCTGGAAAAAAAAGGGGTTGTAGCCTCCTTCCAATAGTTACTGGTAAATAGGGTGTAATACAATTCTTGTCTGTAGCAGCAGGAAAAAACTATTTGTAAATAACAATTTTGCAGTAATAGGAAGTATTGGTGGTTTACCCAATTGGGCTTCCACGATAAATTTTTGTTTTGCGTGTTCTTGTTGATTATGTGTTTTAATAAGTAAATTATAAAAGTGGTTTTAAATTGTGAAAATTTACAATACTAATTCACCCCCCCTCTCAGTATTTTCCAATATTTCAACAATTGGTATGAGAGCAGGTTCCTTCACCATATTTTAACCACTGGAAGGAATATCCTATTTAAAAACCATTATGGATCAATAAGAAGGATTAGCCACTAACATACCTCCATTATTCACACGAGAAAAATATGCATACTGGAGTGCGAGAATGATGTGTCATCTAATGTCCCTTGGATGGAAGGTTTGGGCAGCAACTGAAAAAGAATATAAAATAGGAGACCAAGCACCTATAGACCCAGAGGAACCAGGCCTATGTGAAGGTAATTCCAAATCCCTATATGGAATCTTGAGTGGATTGACAAACTCTGTATTTACAAAAGTTATGCGATGCAAGACTACCAAACAAGCCTGGGATAAGTTAAAAATTATCTATGAAGGGGCATATAAAGTCAAAGAATCCAAGCTTTAGACATATAAAGGGAATTTTGAGAGCCTTAAAATGAAAGAAGAAAAAATATTGAGGAATACCTTATAAGAGTAGATGAGTTTGTCAATGCTATTAGAAGTCTTGGAGGAAAATTAAAATAAAGAGAAGTGGTGAGCAAGGTACTAAGAACATTGCCAATGAAGTAAGACTCAAAACTGTCCACTCTAGAAGAACGAGATGACCTTGATGACATGACAGTAGATGAAATACATGGGATATTCACTACATATGACATGAGGATGGGACAGAATGAACCTTCAAGAAAACAAGCAGCATTTAAAGCCCTATACAAGAACCAAATAGAGAACCTAGATGATGAAGAATCTCTTTTCGAGAATGGTACTGGGAAATATAAAGGAAAGCTACCCTTGAAATGTTTTAACTATGGAAGAATTGGACATTTTTCCAATAAGTGTCCTTACCCAAAATAAGAGGAGAGTGATCATGAAGAATATTGTTGTCATAAGTGTAAGAGCATGGGTAATAAGAGGTTTAAGAAAAAGAAGAAGAAATTATATTCCAAAGAAGATAGTGACGATGAAAGTGAAGATGCAGAAATCCTATTTATAAGGATAGAAAATTCAATTGAGGAATCAGAAGTGGACATAGAATCTCAATACATGGTTGTTGATGATGAAATTGAAAAATGTAGGAAAAGGAACAAAGTTTTGAAAGAGAAATTGTCAAAGTACCAAGAAGAAACAAATCAAATTATTATGGACATGAAGAACCAGCTTCAAGAAGCCAAGAAGACTGAAGAGGATCTAGTAGTTCTGGTCAAGGAGAGAAATCAAGATTCTGAAAAACTTGAAAAGGAGATTATTCAACTTAAAAAAGGGGTTGATGAAAAATATATCACATCAAAGTTTGAGAACAACTCAAGGATCTTAGATGATATCTTAAGTAGCCAAATACCATCAAATAATAAAACTAGTCTAGGATATGACAAAGTAAAGAAGGAGGAATATTCCTCCGTCATAAACCAAGGTGAAAATGAAAGAAGCTATGATGCACTAAAGAGTCATGTTAAAAGGGAAGAAAGCAATAAATATGTTTCATACTTTCATGACAAAGACAGAACCAATAAGGTGTCTAATATACCAATGACATATAGATATTGTTAGTTTTTCAACATTCAAGCTAGCATTATTAGGATATTTAACTGAGAGAATAACAAGTATAGCAATCAAACATAAGAGACAATGAACACAATGTTTTTGCTCGGGGAAACCATAAAGGAGAAAACCCCACAACTTCCTCAGAGATAGAATCAGCACTAAAACAGTAAAAGCGCCAAAACATTAAGTGATATCCCGACGGCAATAATCTTCTTCTTATCTAGCCCCAGTGTCTTCTCCTTCCTTAACTATGCGCTATAATTGAGTGGGGATGAGTTGTGTGATAAATAGAGACTCCAGTTCTCTATTTATACTAATCCCGACATGACTAAAACCCTACTAGGGTCGACCTCTACTAGGAGAGTCTAATAACCCTAGTGCCCCGAAACTGTGGGGACTTTAACCCTTAGACAATCGAAGGGTTACCCACCATGACTTGACATGACTTGTTTACATTATATATTCTCTCGATCGAAACATCAGGGCATGACAACATGAATCAATTACATTATAGATATATACTGGAATAAACATTGGGTTACAATACATAATATACATAGATGAATACATTCTGAAGTTACAAATACATCAACACTCCCTCTTAACTAGGAAGGTATTCTTTCGACACAATTTTTAGCACTGGTCTTCTTCTCTGCATCAACTAGATCATCTCATCATCTGCATCTCAAGTCTTCTGAGTATTAAATTCATCTTCATCTTTAAGTCATGTTCATCTTTGAATCTGGATCATCTCTTGATCTGGATCATCATGGGACATCATCACTGGATCTGGATCATCTCTCGATCTGGATCATCATAGGTCATCATCACTGGATCTATATCATCACTCGATATGGATCATCACGGGTCATCATCACTGGATCTCGATCATCACTCGATCTAGATCATCACTGGCTATCATCACTGGATCTCGATCATCACTTGATATGGATCATCACTGGATCTCAATCATCACTCGATCTGGATCACCATTAGTGCTATCTCATGATTCTTCTCATCATAGGAATTTCTACAGATCCAACCCTTTTTCATGTTGGTTATAGGCCTAGCCATCATGTAGGTATTTTCCCAGCACTTAAATCTGACCTACTCATCAGAAAGGCATGCCCAACACTCACATTTAATCATATAGGAAGCAATCCTATAATCACATCAGAAAGGCCCAGCGCTCACATTCACTAGCATGATAGGACATCACATCACTAACATCTATGAAAAGGCTTCAACACTTACATTTTTCCTACTCATCAGAAAGGCACAGTACTCACATCCATCCAGGCTAGAACCACATCCTACCACAATGATGGAAGATCTATGTTCTTCCATCCAGGTCGGAACCACATCCTACCACAATGATGGAAGAGTTTTGTACTTCCATCCAGGATGGAACACATCCTACTCACAATGATGGAAGATTTCCTCACTTTCATCCAGGCAGGAACCACATCCTACTCACAATGATGGAAGAACTATGTTCTTCCACCTAGGCTGGAACCACATCTTGCTCACAATGATGAAAGATTTCTGCACTTACATTCATCCAGGCGGGAACACATCCTGCTCACAGTGATGAAAGGGCTTGTGCTCACATCTGATCTTGTAGGAACTAATCCTACAGTCATATCAGAATGGCCCCCAGTCCTCCTCGACTGAGCTAATTGGTAACTGACCAGGTGCCTCCATTCTCCTAGAGAATGGTAGTTGCCCTTACATCCGACCTTCTCGTCGTAATGGCCAACCCTCACATATAACATGGAATGAACTTAATCCTTTAGCCATGACAGAATGGTTTAGACCTTACATCTGATCAAGTGGGAACACATCCCTATATGACATCAGAATGGATACTCAGTCCTAGACTGAGTGTTCCTGGTACCTCACCAAGCAACTCCATTCAAAGAATGGCAATTTCCCTTACATTTGTCCTACTCGACAAAATGGCCAGCACTCATATCTAACATGGAAGGAAGAAATCCTCTCACCATGATAGAATGGCTCAGCCCTCACATCTGACCTACTCGTCAGAATGGCTATGGATCTCAGCACTCATATCTGACATGGAAGGAACCAATCCTCTCACCATGACATAATGGCTCAACCATTACATATGACCATGGAAGGAACCAATCCTCTCATCATGTCAGAATGGCTATGGGACTCATCACTTTCTCTTAGAGGAAACCTCAATCTGGAGAACACCAAGCTTCTCCCTAAAGTACTCGAACTTCACTCTGGCCAATGGCTTCATCAACACATCAGCTATATGTTCCTCTGTCGTAACATACTAGAGCTTCACTGCTCCCCTCTGCACCATATCCCTGATATAGTGGTACTAGATCTCGATATGTTTTGACTTGTCATGGAACACTGGATTCTCTGACAACTTCATGCAACTCTGGTTGTCAGAATGTATACAAGTAGCATCCATCTGGAGATCAAATAAATCAGACAGTAGCTTCCATAGCCATACTGCCTCACAACTAGCTGAACCAGCTACGACATACTCTGCTTTAGCTATACTCAGTGCCACACAGTATTGCTTCCTACTAAACCAAGAGATCACACATGATCCCATACTAAAGCAACACCCTGAAGTGCTCTTCCTATCGATGGCACTACCTGCCCAATATGAATCAACATAACCCTCCAGGTTAATCTTCTGATTCACATCATACTTGATCCCATAATCAATTGTACCCTTTAGGTACCTCAGAATATTCTTTGTAACAATCAAGTGAACATTTCTCAGATCTGTCAAGAACTGGCTCAAGGTGTTCATAGCAAAGAAAATGTTTGGTCTCATGTTCATCAGGTACATCAATGACCCAATCATTTGATGATACATCGTAGCATCAACTGACTCTGATGAAGCATCACTCAATAGCTTCAGGTTCGATGCCACAGGTGTGGCCATAGCCTTGCATTCCATCATCCCAAACCTCTTCAGGATCTCTACTGCATACTTCCCTTTTCCAAGGAATATTCCATCTTTACTCTGCCACACCTCCATACCTAGAAAGTAATGCATCATCCCCAAGTCCTTCATTTCAAACTTAGGAGCAATCTTTCTCTTCATATCAGCAATCAACCCATCCGTACCTATCACAAATAGATCATCTACATATAGTAGAAGCATCACTAGGTTGCCATTCTCAACCTTATAGTAAAGGTTGAAATCTACTTTACTCTTGGTAAAACCAAAACTGGATAGAAAGCTATCAATTCTATCATACCAAGTCTTGGGTTCCTGTTTCAAACCGTACAGGGATTTCTTCAATCTGCACACATGAGACTCCCTGTCATGTGTCTCAAATCCGAGTGGTTGTTCTACATACACTTCCTCTTCCACTACACCATTCAAGAAAGCAGTCTTGACATCCATCTGGTGTATCTTCCATTTCATCACTGCAGCCAGAGAAAGTACTGATCTGATGGAAGTGTATCTGGATACAGGTGCAAAGGTTTCCTCATAGTCTATTCCTTCTTTCTGAGAGAAACCCCAAGCTACAAATCTGGCCTTATATTTTTCAATGCTACCATCTGCAGCATGTTTAATCTTGTAGATCCATTTGGAATTTATAATTGACTTCCCTTCTAGTCCTGGACAACATCCCAAACATCATTCTTCATGTTCGATTTATATTCTTCAATCATAGCATCCTTCCATTCTTTTCGTTCTGCCGCTTCTTCATAACTGGAAGGTTATTTATCAATGAAATCACATAGTAAAGCTACATACCTGGAGCAGGATCTGGTCCTCTTTCTTTCTCTGTGATTCTCTTCTAGAGCCCCATATCTTTCCACACCTTGGATAAGTTCATGTACCCAAGCAGGTTTCCTCTTATGAGGATTCTTCTCCGGAGGTGGATCTACAGGTCTTTGTGGTTCTTTGAAATCTCGATCTTCTTATTGAGCTTCTTTGTTCATGGTTGTATCATGAATTCTGGGTGCTTCTACTTCTGCTTCTTCAGCAGGTCTCTTTCTAGATTTGTTGTAAGTTGTGTCTTCATCAAATGTCACATCCCTACTGATGTCAATCTTCTTGTACCCTAGAAAATATATTATGTAAGCCTTCGAGCTTTCAGAATATCTTACAAATACACCTTTCTGTCCCGAAGGATCTAATTTTGTTCTCTTCTCTTTTGGAATGTGTATGTATACAGGACATCTGAATATTCTGAGATGGCTAACTTCTGGTTTCTTGCTAGAGAAGACTTCTTCAGGAGTCTTGTTCTTGAGTAATCTATGTGGAGTACAGTTATGTACATACACCGCTGTTCTGGAAGCTTCTACCCAAATATGCATAGGAAGATCTTGATCATGAAGCATGGCTCTTGCAACTTCCATGATGGTTTTGTTCTTCCATTCTGCAATCCCATTCTGTTGTGGATTATAAGGAGTGGAAAACTCCCTCTTAATCCTTGATTCTTTGCATAGCTCTTTGAATTCATTCGAAGTGAATTCTTTGCCATTATTTGATCGAAAGGTCTTGATCTTCTTTTCAGTGTCATTTTCGATCAAGGCTTTGAATTCCTTGAACTTACTGAATACTTCGTCTTTGTTCTTCATGAAGTAAACCCATGTCTTCCTAGAAAAATCATCAATAAACGAAACATAGTATGCATACCTGCTTAGTGAGTTTGATGACATTGGACCACATACATCAGAGTGGATGATTTCTAGTATTCCTTTGGCTTTGCTTGCACTGTTGGGAAATGTCTTCTTTGTATTCTTTCCTTTCACACATCCTTTGCAGACACCATCATGTTTTGCTTGGAATTCTGGAAGACCTTCAACAACTTTGCTTGCAATAGGTAGTGCTCTGTAATGCACATGTGCAAGCCTTCTATGCCAAAGCTCATTTGGCTCTACTGTGTCATGGACCAAGGCTTGTTCTGGATGGCCCTTCATTTTGTACAACCCTCCTTCTTGTTCTCCAATCACCACTGCATCATTGATAGTCTTACCTCTTGGCCACATGATGACTTGACCATCTATCAAAGCAACCCTCATTCCTTTTGCATCCAATGCTGATATGGAGAGAAGGTTATTCTTGAGTCCTAGCACAAACAATACTTCTTTCATTGTTATATACTTACCAGAGTCTAGTTTATATGAAGATTCCCCACTACCTTTTATTGGATATCGGTAGTCATCTCCTAGCTTCACCTTGTGAGGTGATTCATGTTCTGACAGTCTTACAAAGGATTCCTTGAATCTAGTCATATGTTTGGAAGCCCCACTATCTATAAGACAATCATCAGTACCATGAGTAATGTTACTTGTGAGAGCGGAGATCAGAACATATTCATCCTCGCTTGAATAATATTCACTTTCATATCTGGATCTCTTCTTGGATGGTTCATCATCCTCTGCAACATGAGCATGATGTCTTCTTTTGTTGCCCTTCTTCTTATGAGAGTGGTTCTTGTTCTTGGGACATGCTTTTGCAAATTTCCCTATCTCTTCACATGTACAACATCTTATTCTAGATAGGTCCTTCCTATTGTTATCTCTATGATGAGAATTCTTACCTTTTAGGTGATGAGTTTTTCTTTTGCCTCTCTTGGAGTGAACTATGAAAGCTTGATATTCAATTCCCATCTTCTCTTCTCGAGCTGCTATCTGAGATTCTTCTTGAGAGCACTCTTCCCATAGTTTGCTGAACTTGACTAGATTCTTTCTAGCACAGATTCCTTGGATGAAAGAATCCCATGACCTAGGAAGGCCATTCAAAGTAGTCATCACAATCTCTGCATTTTCCACTTCTTCATCAACAGCTTCTAATTGTTCCTTGATCTAATAAATCCTTGTGAAGTAGGACTGGATAGTCTCTGCATTCTGAATCTTCACATTCTTCAGTTGATTCCTCAGATTCATCTTTCGGTTTAAGTTCTTCCCTTCAAACAATTTGGTTAGGGCATCAAACATAGCTTTAGGTGTATTGAGAGAGGACACCTGTGGGATAAGGTGTTCCTTGATAGAATCAGCAATGATCCTCTTTTCCATAACCATATTCTTCTTATGTAAGGCCTTTTCCTCATGTCCCTCTGGAATTGGAACCTCCTCATGAATGTAGGAGTCTAATTCATTCTCTTCCAGGACCAGGGAGATCCTATACTTCCAGGCTCAGAAGTTGTTAGCTCCCTCAAGATTTTCATCAAGCTTGGTATGATGAGACATCTTAAACTGAAAATCTCAAATGGAAATACAAAATATCTTATATCTTACCAGGTCAAGATGTTGGATCTGAAACTTGAGCTGAAATCCTGTAGAGCTGGTTCAGGAGCAGATTAGGGTTTTTCTTTTCTGGAGTTCTGTCCACCCAAATGCCTTGAAATTTGTCCCTAACTTCGATTTTGGGGAGGATATCAATCTAGGAATGGGCTCACTAAAAAATTCCTCTTCTATAAAAAGCCCTAATTTTTGGCAGCAGTGTCAGGTCCAAAACTGAAAAACCTCATAATTGGATTCTGCTTCGACAAAAAGATGTGCCCTAAGGAGGAGAGTTGTTCCACCTTACTTTTTCTGAAAATATGTGGAGTAAGATCCAAAAACTAGGAATCCCTAGTTCTCGTAGTTGCAGAGTGTCTTCTTCTCAGGTTAGCTCTGATACCATGTTAGTTTTTCAACATTCAAGCTAGCATTATTAGGATCTTTAACTGAGAGAATAACAAGTACAACAATCAAACACAAGAGACAATGAACACAGTGTTTTTCCTTGGGGAAACCATAAAGGAGAAAACCTTCCAACTTCCTCAGAGATAGAATCAACACCAAAACAGTAAAATCCCCAAAACAGTAAGTGATCTCCCGACAGTGGTAATCTTCTTCTTATCTAGCCCCAGTGTCTTCTCCTTCCTCAACTATGTGCTATACTTGAGTGTGGATGAGTTGTGTGATAAATAAAGACTCCAATTCTCTATTTATACTAATCCTGACATGACTAAAACCCTACCAGGGTTGACCCCTACTAGGAGATTCTAAGAACCCTAGTGCCCCAGAACTATGGGGACTTTAACCCTTAGACAATCGGAGGGTTACCCACTATGACTTGACATGACTTGTTTACATTATATATTCTCCCTATCGTAACATCATGGCATGCCAACATGACTCAATTACATTATAGATATATCCCAGAATAAACATCGGGTTACAATACATAAGATACATAGATGAATACATTCTGAAGTTACAAATACATCAACAGATATTAGCAGATCTTTTTGGATCATTGTTACTGTTGTAATAATTTTGGTCATAAGGTCCTGAACTGCAGAGCTTATGGAAAGGTTTATGAATATAAGAAGGATATGTATAGTAAACTAAAAGGAATAAATCATAACCATTTTGGACCTCTTCAAAGATATGACATAGAGTGTTACAAATGTAATAACCTTGGACATATCACTAGAGAATGTAAACTAAGGAAGAGTGTTTTAGTATAAGCTCAGAAACAGTGGAAGAAGATGGAATTTGTGAAGCAAAAATATCAAATATTCCTCAAACATAAAAGGAAATTGTATGGATACTGTCATTGTTGTCATAAGTTTGGTCACAAGTCTTATATTTTTATCATTCTAAGCTAGTGTTATGATCTTAGGATCTTTAACTGAGAAAATAACATGCACAATAATAAAAAACAAGAGACAAAAGACATAAATAATTTTCCTCGGGGAAACCATAAAGGAGAAAACCCCACAATTTCCTCAAAGATAGAATGAGCACCAATGGCAGTAGTAAAACCCAAAAACATAAAGATGATCTCCACAGCTTCTGTCTCTCTCTCTCTCTCTCACTGAGAGAGCTTCTCCTCTCTCACTCATGCGCCCCAATGAGTGAGTGTGTGTGTGATAAATAGAGAGGCTCACTCTATATTTATATTCTTTCATTCACTTGAAGCGCACTCCAACATGA
>LPNX011126457.1:338046-371309 GCA_001517045.1 Pseudotsuga menziesii | reverse complement strand
TTGGAGAGCATCCAAAAGGATCCTTAACTTTGTTCAGGGAACAAGGACACATGGGATCTTCTATAAAGCTAAATCTGATCTTGATTTGATTGGGTTTACTGGCAGTGATTGGGTAGGTGACAGCACAGATAAAAAGTCAACATTAGGATATGTGTTCATTCTTGTAGAAGGGCCAATCATCTATTCAAGCAAGAAACAGAGTGCCATTGCACTCTCATCTACAGAAGCAGAGTACAGAGGAGTTGTAAATGAAGCAACTCAATGTTTATGGTTGTAGGGGTTACTTGGAGAGTGTGGCTTCGAATCAGAATACTCAACTACTATCTACTGTGATAATCAGAGTACCATTCAAATCTGCAATGATCCAGTTCAGAAGTAGAGAACCAAACACATTGAGATCCATATGCACTACATCAGACAGCTTGTGCATGATGGCACCATTCACCTACTCTTCTGTTCATCTTCAGAACAAGTAGCAGATATATTCACCAAAGTTTTTTGTGAGAATACATTCAGCAATATCAAATCACTATTGGGGATTTTTTATCATGCTGTGAAGCATGAGTGATGACAAGATTTCCAAATTTTGTTTTACAGTCCATGTTTAAGGGAGGATTTTTCCCACTGGGTTTTTTCCTCTTTCCTTGGTTAAATGGACATGCAGTATGTAAAGGGTGACTAAGCCTTGTTTCTAGGCCCTATAATTTTTTGATATTTTACTCATAAATCAGGCTTAAGGGGGGGTGTTAGAATAATCAACCCATAGTTAGCTACCTTAGACATTAATTAATCCAATTTTTGTCTCATTTGCCTAGTTTCCATATTCCACCTTATGCAAGTTGTAGTCCACACATCCATAGTGGTCAAACTTGCTAAATTTGAGTCATGGAGCACTTGGGAAACCTCCTGGAATAAAATCTTCTTTATTCCTAGCCTCCCTAGCGCATGTCTACTTTTTCTGCTTTATTGCCTGTTTTTTCTGAGTTTTAAGGCAATTGGGAAAGTTTGAATAGGTGAAGTTAACTTGTTTTTTGTCCTCAACATCCTCCACTCTTTTCTCCTATGAAAAGCATGTATGAGTTGTCCTTCCACCACCTATTAGGTTTCCTAATTTATTTTTCCAATTCTTGAGCTCCTAGACAGTTTTGGAAACTGCTTTATGCACCTATGGGGGATTTACTTAGATTTAGTAAGCCTGCTTTTGACTAAATTCGAATGGCATCTTCATGCATTCGAATATCTCATGTAATTATTTATTGTGGCAGCCTATGACTTCATAGGGTTGGATATTGTACACTTATTCAATACAGATTAGTGTTCTGATCCATATTCAGTCTCCTTTTGTGAGTAATTTGCATGTGTAATTGGCAATTGTTGTGAGTGTAATTGTTCTAACACTTGGGTTCAATTTCCACAGTAAATACATTCCGAAGTTACAATTACATCAACAACAAGGCTGTTGACTATAGAACCAAGGGAAAAGATCAAAGTTTGAGAAGGAAACAAGACCCAAACACAGAAGATGATAAAGGAAAAGTAAGTAGGATACCTCATGAGAAGATATGGAGGAAAATTTCTGATTGTGAGAAATTAGAAGAAACACAAATTTCAAACATCAATGAGGTGTCCAAAGATGATGATGAGCATAATAGTGCCATAAATACGAATGATATCCATTATGATGAAAAGAAATATGGAGATGTAAAATAATACACCGATGAAGATGAAGATGGAGGTGATGAAGAAGGACATAGTGATGATTGTGGATTCTTCTCTAAATATCTCTCATGATTTAAAGAGAACCCTAAAAATAGCATCGAAGGGATCATATACTCAGGGGGAGTTAATGTCAGAAAATTCCAATTGGTATCAGAAAATTCAATTGGTATCTAATGTTGAAGTATGCTGAAATTTATCTTCATCAAAGACAATAGATGATCAAGGTTAAATGATAAGATTGGTGTATGGTTGAAATAGAGAAAGTGTTCGGACCTATGAAGTAACATGAGAAAAACAAAATGTGTGATTCATGTAGACCATGACATCTGCAATCAAATAGAAGATAAATATTTTATGCTCACTTAGAATTTGAAGTCATGACACATATCAATTGTTGACAGTGGAAGAAAACTCAAGTCTGATCTGAAAAATAAAAAATTTAGTCTATTGAAAAGTGCCAAGATGAGTAAAAATAACAGTGAAGAATGTGAAGGAACAATTGGTATTTTAAATATATATATATTTATCAATTTAAGGAAGTTATTTCTAAATTTGTCTCCCAAACTTGTATCAAATCATGTTGTTATATTATACCACGGATTATGTGAAGACTTCTTAAGAAGAGAAAGTTACATAATACAGTTTTTTTCTTTTAAAGGAACAATGTAATGCTGAGTGTAAACTCTATCACAAACATGTTGACAAAGGAGAGGAAGTACAGTGAAAGGGGGAGTCCATGGATTTATCATTCAAGAACTTGTTGCAAGAAAGGAAATTTTAAGATAAATGATAATACATTGGTTAGTACCAAGTCCAGTTAACAAAGGGGAGATATAATGACAGAGAGAGTTGTCTGAAAGAAGAAAGAAAAGAAATCCTCATCAACATAACACATTATCCTTTGTCATTGTTGTCAAAGGGGTAGAATGTTTAGATGTTTCCATCAATGCAAAAGGGGGGTATTGTTGAGAATATAGTTGTCATTGATGTCAAAGGAGTTAACAAATGACAAAGGAATAACAAATAGACATGTAGAAGGATGAAATAAATAAAATACAAAGGATCCATTACATGGATTATCTTTGATGTCAAAGAAGTTTATCAATGACAAAGGAAAATAAGTAAGAGGGTCGATGACAGGAGAAATATCTGCAAAGCAAGTAGTGGAAGATCAATAGATTAGAATTGAAGATCCTTAGATAAGACAGAAGATGGATTTCACAATCCACGGCTGAAGATGGATTTCATAAGTTGGAGTTATACCTAAGATAACCCAACATTTCCTAAATTAAATCATCCTCACGATTGGAGATCATGTGGTGGAGATCGGAGAGTGCTAAATATCTACGGTCATAATGAATTTCATTGATTAAATAGAGAGGAGGATAAAAAGGTGAATCGATTACAAAATTCAAATGTCATCACCACGAAAGAGATTAAGATCTAAGGACGAGGTAGATCGTTGAATCAAATAAATGGTTGCCAGTTATTTCATAAGGATAACTAGCGTGGATTAATAAAATATTAATGTGCATGGTGTTTGAATAAAATCCGCCTTATGATATTTCACAGATTCAACTAGCAGGTGAGTTAACTACTGAGATGGGTGAAATTTTTTAATTCAAAAAAGTTTGTTCTATTTGGAGTTCGTCATTGATTGAAGCTGATGGAGATCAACAGATAATGTTGATCATTGAAATAGATCAACGGACGTCAACGATTTCGGTGGGAGAATTAGCGAGCTCTAAGAAAATTCTGATGGCCGTGAAATTTCCATCAAATACAGTTTAATAAATTTGGATTCCACAATTGATCTGACCAAATATAGATCTGACGGCCCTCAAGGGATTTCACAAATTTAGCTAGTAATCTAGTTAACGTTTTGCATGGGAGCAAAATTCTATTGAGAATAGTTTACTAACAACGTGGATGGTCCAGATCAGTCGAGGGAAATGTGGAAGCCGATTTTGAGAAGATCAACGACGAGGAAGGATTTTCGCACAAAGAAAAGGGAAGATCCACAAATCCACATTTGATCATAGATCAACAGTTAGGACTTAATCCATGAGGAAATATATGGCGATGAATGATTTTTGCACAAAGAAAAGTGAGGATCTACAATCCACATTAGATCGTAGATCGAAGGCTAGGAGTGAACCCGCAAAAAAATAAATGGTTCAGAAGAAAATTGAAAGGCGAAGAATCACAAAAAGACTTTGGGAAATGTCACAGTTCCGCTACCCAAAATCTGAAAGATCAATGGTCCGAAAAACATCTGCATAAGATCGATGGTGTGGATAGCGGAAAGCGGAAATATTGAAATGACATGTTGAAAAAGTCACAAACCTGCAATGCGCAATTTGGAAGATCAACGGTCAGGATAAGAACTCAAACGAGATCGATGGTGTGGAAAGATTGGTTCAAAAAGCATAAATCATGAAATGATATTTGCAAAATGTCACATATCTGATATCCACTTTTCATCTCAGATCAAAGGTCATGGAGATCTCGAAGACTATCAACGGTGTAGAATGATTGGTGTGGAAAGAAGAAATCATGGAATCATATGTGGAAAAAGTCACATATACGCTATCCAATTTTTATCTCGGATCTACGATCAGGAAAAAGCCCAAAATGAGATCAACGGCTCAGGATGATTACGGAGATAGAGATTGCGGAAGAACATGACTGGAATAATAAACTGTAAACTGATTAACAGAGAATTGTTTTAGTTGTTTTGAAGATTCACGATGGAGGTAGATGAATCTATGACTCATTAACAGAATGAGGAATTAATATCTAATCAATAGGCACGATCGAAGAATGAAATGGAGCATTGGTGAAGAGATGTGTCTGCAGGAAACGTGAAGGTATTTATAAACAGAGGGATGAGTGAGAGAAATTGTCTCTTGGGTCCATATCATAGAAGAAGAATCAGATACCAATGAGCGTGACAAATATTAAAGGGTAAGGGAAAATGGATGATTACTAAAAACATATTAGGGTGGTAGGGTGGCGCTAGGTCAGGCAATGGGCCTGTAGGGGGTTGTATCCTCCTTCCAGCATAAGCTGGTAAATAGGGTGTAGTAACATGCTGTCAATTGTAGCTGATAAAATAGAGGGTTTTAGCCTCCTTCCAGTAGTTACTGGTAAATAAGGTGTGATACGATCCTTGTATGTAGCAGTAGCAAAAACTATTTGTAAATAACAATTTTGCAGTAATAGGAAGTATTGGTGGTTTACCCAATTGGGCTTCCATGAAAAATTTGTGTTCTGTGTTTTCTTGTTAATTATGTGTTTTAATAAGTAAATTATAAAAGTGGTTTTAAATTGTGAAAAGTTACAATAGTGATTCACCCCACCCCCCCCTCTCAGTATTGTCCAATATTTCATTAGTTATTCTATATGAATAATTTTTTTTCCTTGGAATATATATATAGATATATATATAGCATTGTTTCACCCACCTACTAGTTCCCTAGGTTGGGGAGGAGGCACTAAATATTAAAATGAGGGAGCTATGGGAGACAAGAGAACCTTAGTTTGTCATTTACACATAAATTGGGTCATACAAATAATAAATATGGAGAAAATAAAGTGGCATTGCTTCATAAGGACATTTGGAGGTTCATGGAGACCTTGGGTGGGTATATTATTCCCTAGACATGTCATGAATTAACCCCAAATTAGATATTATGAGTAATGGAACATTCTTGGAAGGTGAATAGGGTTAAGTAACTCCCAAGGAGTAACTCCCCATGGAAGAGGAAGAGGTTAGGAAGAAACTAAGTGTCACTTGGAGAGAGATTCCTTGCGTTTTATGAAAACAATAATGGAAGATTCTATGAAAAATCAGACCTTATTGCAGACCTATGACAACCTCACATGTGAGGGATAAAAATATCCTCCAAGAGGGTGCACTTGGGGTTTGGTGGCAGAAATTTGTATTTGGAGGAAGATGAAGGGTTGAGGAGAAGAACAAGCGTCGTAGAGGTTACTAAACATCATGGATGAGTTAGAGGAATCCTATGGGAGGGAATTTGAACTTGGATGACGTTAGGATGGTTATAAGAATATTTCATGAGGAATTATAATTTATTTTAATCATTTGATAATTTTCCTTGGGCATTTTGGAAAGCAATATCTTGTCCATTGCATGGTGAGTGCTCACTTACCCTGCTAGTGATTCAATTTTGAGAGAGTGATATTCTCATCCAAGTTGGTTTTCAGAGAGGCCAACCTGAAATCTCATTTGGAGATTAATGGATTTTTTTTTACTTCATATAGGAGGCTTATACTGTTCGTAACCCATCTCTCTTCCCATTCTCTCAATCCCCACTTCAATATTTCCATATTTCTCTATGATGGCGCACTTGTGTGAATGGTGGTTTCCCCCTATTGAGTCCAGTTGATTCCCAAGCATGGGTGAATGATTTATGGCTCTATAATATGTCTCCCATCCTCTCTATAAGTCAAAATAAATATATATACATATGCAAATGTCCACATTTCCAAGCTATGTTGTGACTAGTTTGCATGTGTTGGTTTCCCATTTCAGTGGAGTTGTATATATGATGTATGTTGCGACTTGGATCTGATTTTATATGTTTTTATTGAGATATTTTTTTTTAATGGTATGAATTCATTATTATCTGTTATGAACCATTATATATACTAATTGTGAGCCACAGTTAAGCCATTACATGTCATTTTCCTTAAGCGAGTATCACTAAATTTATGCATTCAAATATGAAGCTTTAAATCCATATTGCATAACATTTAACCATACTAAATGAAATTAAATGAAGTATAATATAATTCCCCATACTCTATTTCACAATTTTGGAGGGTCGCATTGGATTTAGAGAGCCATTTCTGCTCACACCCTAAGGGGAATTGCACCACAAATTACTAGTAATTTTACCATTTTTTCCAATATTCCCAAATAGAGTTGCATATGTCTATAACCTATCATAAAGTGAGAATATATTCCATTTAATTTTCATAATACTCACCATATCAGTCCCTACCAAATTCGAGACCCTATTGTGCCATTCGAAGCCCCTAGAGTCAAGACAAGTCAAGACAATTTTTCCCCATATTCTGCCTTTGTTTGGAATTTTCGAATTGGGACATTACAATGGTATCAGAGCATGATATTATCACCTATTATAGTCCTCTATTCATTTTTCCTAGTTATTAACTTCCTCCATTAGAAACTAATACTGGAGACATTAACAGTGGAAGAGAAAAAAGTGAAGAAATTAATTCTAGGTACAAGGAGATTAGAAAAGAACTAGGATTTGGATACATGGCTGACAAGGAAGATAATGAGGACCTTAAGACATTCATTAAATAATATCTTTAATGTATGACCAAAAATTTTATGCAAGGTTTTGAATTTTTGGCTTGCCAACTTGGGGGACAGTCAACACCCAGGAGTAGTAGTAGTTCACCTCATGATGAGAACAAGACCAATGGGGAAACCATTTTTCCAAAGATTGGACCTCATAACCAACCCCATGAGCTCAATAATTAGACTGTACCCACAAACCCTAAGTTTTTAGATTCCAAATAGGACCCTTACACTACTTATGATTTGAGGGAAGCAACAAATGATTGGAATCAACTAAGTGATGAATGTAGGAAAGTCCTACCTTTAGATCAGTTCATTAGGGCCTCTCTTCAGTTTAAGAAAGGATGAAGTGGGAATAGGGAACCTCCTATTAATCATGAATTAAAGTAAATTATGGGAAAATTAACTAGTCCTTCCTTTTATGGTTCTTCCCAAATGTCTGGTAGTGCTTGGTTTCAAAAATTAAGTGTGTATTTTCAGTTAAATCCTATGGCTGAAGAAGATGCCTTGAAAATGGCCATTTTTCATCTTTAAAGGGAAGCTAGTGATTGGTGGTTCCATGGTATTATAACCTTGGGACATGGTCATATTTTATCTTATGAGGGTTAATCCAATTAATTAATGGAGAGATTTGAGAGGAAATACCCTGGACTTCCTTTCAAAGAACTAGCACAATTGAAGCAAGTTGGAACTCCTAAAGCATATATGTTAGAATTTGAAAAGATTTAAGTAATGGTTTCTGATGTATATATGGATAGGTTGGTTTTACTATCTACTGAAGGATTAACAGAACCTTTTAAAGGGCTTGTGAAATCTCACTAGCTAGCCACATTGAAGGATTCCATGAATTTGACAAGATATTTTCAAAATGTGTTGCCAAGAATCATATACCCCCCAACCCAAATTTCCCTTCCAAGTTAAAGGAAGGTAAGAAACCATGGGAAAATGACTTCTTTCCCAAAGAAAATAAAGGAAGACCAAGCAAAGAAGAACCTAGAAGAAATAAGCTATGTTTTACATGCCAACAACCCTAGGTTTCGGGACATCAATGTGCAAAGGGGAAAGCACACTACATTGAAATTTACTCTGAAGATGATGAAGAGGGCTTGGAGGAGGAGGAAGCACAACTTGCATCCCAAGAATAAGGGTATGAAACAACAGAAGAAGAACATCCCACTCCTAAGACAGGAAAAAATGTAGTACTCTCAAGTGTACCTAAATTCCACACCTTGATGCTTAAGGGTAACATACAAGGACAAAAGGCCACTGCTCTACTAAGATGGTGGAGCCACTCATAAATTCATAGATGCATCCTTGGTGGAGAGGAGAAAGTTACAAGCTGAAAATTTTGATGGTTTCACAGACATCATTCTAGGTAACAATTCTAGGTATTGCACTAAATGGATTCCAAAGCTTCAATTTACTATAGGAAATCATACTATCACTGACAATTTTTATGTACTGAATGTGGCTGATACAAATGTGGTTTTGGGAGTAAAATGGTTTTATTCTTTGCTGAAGCATACAGTGAACTATAAAGTCCCTAAAATGAGGCTCACAAATTCAGAAGGGAAATTCATCTTGTTGAAGGGAATGCACACTTACCCAAATCAAGTGGTGTCCTCTCAAAACATGAGGTATATCTTGACCCATGGTGCACAATGTTGAGCTAAGGATCTTGGTTTATAGGATAAATGAATCATTTTGTTTGAAATAATAATATTAGATAGGAGAAGTCTCTCTACTAGGGTTTTGGAATAATTCGGCAGCTAGGGTTCGCGGTGATCTCCATCGCCTTGGCCTNCCCCCCCCCCCCCGCCACCTTATCCAATGCTACCCCTCCTTCCCACTTTGTAAAATGCTATGAAATCCCTGATGTGAAATTATATTCAGCAGCATCAAAGTGAAAAGCGGTCACGTTATTGGAGAAAGGACTCATTGGCCTGTTCACAGGACTATGGCCATCTCCCAAATCAATGGAAATATGGCTCAATAAAAACTGGCGATCTCTCATCCAAGGAGAAGTTTAGCAAATTTTCTTTGGTAAGGGATACTTTGTTTTCATTTTTGAGAAAAAAGAAGATCGGGATCTCATCTTTAGAAATGGCCCCTACTTCATGGGCCCAAGAGGTATGTACCTCAACAAATGGGATATTTCCTTCGACCTAGAAAAATATATCCCTAAAGTTGTCCTAGTATGGGTCAAGCTCCCTCATCTCCCCATTCACTGCTGGAATGATGAAGATTTTTGGGCAATAGGAAATACCCTAGGAAAATATGTTGACAAATCGGAACCAAAAGCCCCCATGTTCTCTTGTGATAGAATATGTGTGGAGGTTGATCTGGAGAAAGGTCTTCCTAAAGCCATTAATATATCCATTGAAGGATGGAATCATCTTCAGAAAGTTGACTATGAGCGGATCACCTTCAAATGCAAATACTGTCATGAATATGGACATTTCACCAAATCCTGCCCAAAAAAACCAGAAGAAACAAATACTGAAGACGCTCAAGAAGAAGGGTGGACCGTTGCAAGCAAGAAAAAGAGTGTCAAAACCCCTCCAGCACAGTAACACCACTCCCTGATAAAGAAGGCATCTAGAAATAAGTTTGAAGCCCTTGCTATGGAAGATCCTGAGATAAAAACCCTGGAGGAAAATGAAGAAGAAATTCCCCCCCCAAGAACAAGAGATCCCAGATGAGGTGCCATCTCCAAAGAAAAAAGACTCTAGGGTGGAAGTCGTGGTATAGCCAGTAGCTAGAATGGAAGGAGAATCCAAATCTGAAGGCCAAGTCACTCACTCCAAGGACAAAGCAAGTTCCGAAGAAACCTCAAAAAATACCAATGAAGAGCAGGAACCCCAATCCAAAAAAGGAAGAAGGTAAAACAAGACATTAAGGGAGCAGGAAGCAACTAAAGAAAAAGTAGCAGGGAAGCAATCCAACCTCAATTTCCTGGTAAAGAACTCACAAGCAAGAAAATATCTCCTCAGTGTCGAAGAAGAAAGAAAGGAAAGGGAAAAGGTGCTTTGTCAACTTAACAAATAATGAAGCTGGTATCCTGGAACAGCAGAGGGTTAGGAGGTTCCCAGAAATCCGAAGTGATTAAAAGAATCAAGTCAATGGAACACAACTCGATCCTTCTAATCTAGGAGACTAAAAATATTGCGGATGGCAGTATCTCATCCATGAAACATCTGTGGCCAAAAGGAGAATGCTTTGCTATTAGTGCAAGTGGAGCCTCTAGTGGCCTTCACACTTGGTGGGATAATGATAATTTCTCTCTGCAAACAGCCCTTGAGAATAAAAATTGGTTGTTTATTAAACTTGAAAACAGGGAAAATAAAGAAACATTTTCGGTTGGGAACATATATGGTCCCACGACTCAAGCTCAGAAAGAAACCTTTTGGAATTCTTTGGAGGAGCAAAGTGAGGGAAAAAATCAGACTATTTGCTTCATTGTTGGTGATTTTAATGTAACTATTTCTGTAGATGAGCGCAGAGGAGGACTAAAAGTTAGAGACCCTTTTGGAGAAAGGCTGGAGAATTTGGTCTCGAAATGGAGTTTAATAGAAATCAAGCCCAATAATTGGGGTTTCACTTGGAGTAATAAAAGAATCATCCCGAGACATATAGCAGCTAGGCTGGATCGCGTGCTTGTTAGCACTCATCTACTAAGGAAACTTCCCTTCCCTGAGCCTAAGCTTCTATGTTCGACGGTTTCGGATCACAAGCCCTTGTGTCTCTTCTTCCCTCCAGTGGAGAACTTGGGACCTCTCCCATTTAGGTTTAATCACATATGGCTTGAATCAAAAAGAATTTGAGATATCGTTTTCAAGAACTGGCAAGGTTTCATTTCAGGATCGAAAGCCTTTATCTAGGAGCAAAAACTCAAAAAGGTAAAAGTTGCCCTTAAGCTTTGGGTAAAGCATCACTTTCAGGAGCCATCTATCATGAAAATTCATTTAGTTAAAGAAATGGAATCTCTTCAAGAGAGTATGGAAACAACTAATATCTCTAGAGATCTTCTTCTGCGGGAAATAGAGCTAGAAAAACTCTTGCAAACTATTCTAAGGCAAGAGGAAGCGAGCTGGCTTCTTCGGGCTAGAATCCTCTGGCTCAAAGGGGTTGACCAAAACACAAAATATTTTCAAAATCAATGCAAATAAATACAACAAAGGAATACCATGAGGGAGCTAAAAAAGGAGGATGGCACTGTTATATCAGGACAAGCGACAATCAACTCTGAGGTAAGAGACTTTTTTGAAAATATTTATAATAATGAAGAAGATGTTACACAAGAAAAAATGGAGGAAATGACCAGAGACATCCCCTCCCTGATTATCCCTAAGGACAGTCAACTCCTTGGGAAACCTATATACAAAGAGGAAATCAAGAAGGCTATTTGGACCCTCCACCCTAACAAAGCCCCTGGACCAGATGGATTCCCCATTCATTTCTATCAGATATTTTGGTCTCTAATATCTTGGATGCCCAAAGGGACAATGGGTGGAGCCACCAACTCCACTTTCTTATCCTTGATCCCCAAAGAACACAACCCTTCTTCAATTAAAATATTTAGGCCAATCTCCCTCTGCAACACCTCCTATAAAAGTTTTTCCAAAGTCTTATCTCTAAGGCTCAGGGTAATTATCCCTTCATTTATATCTCCTAATCAAAGGGGGTTCATCTATGGTCGCCATATTAGTGATAAAATCATTTTGGTTCAGGAGGTGAGGAAGGCATGGCCATTAAACTAGACCTTGCCAATGATTTTGATCAACAAGACATGATTTCATATTGTTGGTGTTAAAAAAATTTGGTTTTCCCCCCATCTTTATTGATCAAGTACAAGCCTCCATAAATAATCCATGGATCGCTCCTTTAATAAATGGAAGACCCACTGATTTCTTCAAAACCAGTCATGGGATCAGCTGGGGATGCCCTATCTCTCCCTTTATTTATATCCTAGTCGTCGATTCCTTGAGCAGAAGGCTAAATAGACTTCAAGAAGAAGGTCTCCTCCCAGGTCTCTCCTTTAAAATCGGAGTCCAACCTATCAATAATTCCATTTTCACTGATGAAACTATCCTTTTAGGCAGTGCCTCCCATCAAATAGGAAGAAATTTTCTCAAACCCCTTGATCTCTTTCTCCAAAGCTCTGGAAATGCATCAAATCTGGATAAGTGTCAAATTTATGGCTGGAACAGTGATGTGATTACTCTATGCAACATATCTCAAATTCTTCATATCTGTGTCAACCATGATTGGAGTCACTTCATCTATTTGGGTATACCCATAGCCAAAAAATCCTTTTCCTCCACCATGTGGGCCCCTATCATACAAAAGATCAAAAACAAAATTATCTCGTTGGGATCAAGATGGTTAAACCAAGCTGGAAAAGTAACCCTCATTCATTCTATCCTCTCTTCATACCCCATCTACATTAGTTCGATGATTATGTCCCCTAATTCTGTCATCAATAATATCTACATGGAAATCAGAAAATTTCTTTGGTAGGGAGGAAAAGTACAAAATAAAAAGTTTCATTTAGTAAAGTGGACCACCGTCAAAGCTCCAAAATACAAAGGAGGTCTTGGAATTAAATACCTAGAGCAAATGAATAAGGATTTTGGAGCAAAAATGGTATGGATACTTGCCACCAGCAAAAAATAATGGTGGAAAGAAGTTCTTAGGAAAAAATACATCAAGAATCCGAGATCCAAGATATTGCATGGTCCTTGGGGTGGCAAGGGAACCTCCCTTTGACTTTTGTGCAAAGCCTCACTCCTTCTCATTCAATCAAACTATTATTGGGTCCCAGGAAATGGAAAAAAAATTAGATTATGGGAACACATGATTATGGGGAAACCCTTACTTTCTCCGTCACAAGAGTTGGCAGAATTCTCAAAGTGGGCCCGAGAACATGGTATTACTTCCCTCTACGAGCTCTCATCCTAGAATCAGAATGATAGTTGGAAAGGTTGGAAAACATTACATTATCCTGAGCACTTAGAGGCTATGAAAATCCTACGGTCAGTAAATCCTCCAAGGATGTCCTTGGTTTGGGAAAAATGGTACCTACACAGTCAAAGAAGTATACAAGAAACCGATCTATGATCTACCAGAAACAGGAAGTATATGGAAAAGGGTATGGAATTTGGACTGTATTCCCAAGGTAAATTCTTTTACTTGTATTTTAGTGCACAATAAATTACTCACAGCTGAAAATCTCAGGAAAATAGGGATTGCAGGCCCATCTAGATGTGCTCTTTGTAACTCTGACTCAGAGTCTACGATCCATATTTTTCTTCAATGAAGTGTATCTAGGAAAGTTTGGATGTCCATTATCGCCCCTAGGTCTGTGTTTAGGCCTTCAAACTCCTTCAATCAGCTCCTTGTAAATTGGAACAAGCAATTCCTAGGAAATCTCAAAAAGAAACCCACTCTCAAGCAGCTATGGAACACCATCCCAAAAAATCTCTGCTGGCAGTTATGGTTGGCTAGAAATAGATCAGTTTTTAAAGGTGAGAAAGTTATCCCAACCTGAATAGTTTCCAAAGCAGTGGGTATGCTATCTAAAAGGCTCGCTATGAAAGGGATTGACCATCCAGACTTTGAAGACATACTAGAACCAATCTCTTCTTGGTGCAACAATTTTCTTAAAAGGAACTCCCCTCAGTCCAATTTCACAAACCCTTGTTTGAAAAATCCCTCTAGTTACTTTCCTTGGGAAATAAGAAAAACTCCTGTTGAGTTTTTGGAATGGCTTCATGAAAATCACTCTTATGATTTATTTTTTGATGATGCATCAAAAGGTAATCTAGGGGTGGCAGGTGCGGGAGGGATCTTACTGGATCCCAGAGGACAAACAAAAAAAACCTTTGCTTGGGGGCTGGGTCACAAAATGAATAATGAAGCAGAATGGATGGATCTCATGCAAGGTCTAGACCTCTTAAACATGCTAGCAATACCCAGGCTAATGGTTTTCGGAGACTCGAGACAAGTCATCTATAAAATGATTCATGGTTATTCCACAGGATCCATAAAATGCAGAAGGTTGTTTGATAGAATCACTTCCCATCTCTCCACTCATGTTCAATTTTTTCACATCCTTCGAGCAAACAATGTTCTTGCGGACACTCTAGCTAACAAAGGGACCTTGCTTTCCCAAGGCTATATAAGTATAAATTACTTTGATCTGGTCTTTAATCCTATACCCTAATGCACTTTGCTCTACCCTTTGTTTTATGCATAAACCAAGGTCCAATTCACCCCACCACATGATCTATGGATAAAGATTTGGTTTTCATTTTTGGGAACATGTGGCCTCCTAGTTCCTCCATGCATCTCATCGTCTTAACTCACCATCCTCTCAGGATTTATTGTGGGCTTAGTCATCATGCTTCTCGTCAGCCACAGTAGAGTACCATGGCCTCTTCTGGAAAAATCGCTTGTCCTCTCACCCTTCTTGATAGTCATTTGGGTCTTCACCTTCACGCTGCTATTTTGGAGGAAAATATATCAGATGACTGGCTCGATTTTGAAGACTGTCCTTCCCTTCAACTTGGTTTTCTGTAGGAATTTCCTTGGGAAGATTTGCCCCAGTTGCAGGGTTTCATGAAAGAAAGATTGGATTTGACAGCCCTCATGAATTGCCATTGTTCTTCTTGCTGTGTCTTTGGAACTCCTTGGCGTTCATCTTCAGGCTCTATTTTGGACTCCCCCTTTCCACAGCCTCTTGGTAATACCTTGACCTTTGGGTGTGAATGCACTAGCTAGGAAAAGGACACGATAGGCACCATTTCTTGTCAAAGCTTAAGGGAGTCTAAAAACCTCCAGCAATAATTTCTCATTCTCAGGTCCTCTTTCTCTAGTCTGTTCCCTCAAAGCAAGTGTTGTTTTTTCTGTTGTGGACAAGTCTCTATTTTTCCCAATCCATTGCTCTCTCGGCTCTCAAGTTTAAGAATTAACAACCATAATATGGGTCATGACCTTCATCAATTCAAGGAAATGGAATGTGCAAGGAATAACGAAGGGATTGAAGAACTAAAGGTGAACATTAGGTGCCTGTATGAGATGGTAGCCATAGGGATAATGGATGCTATAGAGACAACTAAAGAGGTCAAAAACCTTGTTGATATTGTGGGCTACACCTCTTACCAGATTAGTAATCATGATGCCAGAATTGATGATAATGAAATGAACCTGAAGGAAATAATGGGGAAGGTTGATCATATACAGGAGGATCTACAACGCCTATTGCAGATGAACCAAGGAATTCAAGTCCTAGAGAATCCAACAGGTGCAATTCAGAATATGGAAGAGGAGTCATTCATTCATCTCATGGGGCATCTAGGGAAATCGTTGATGTGTCTCATTTTATTCTATGTTTTTTTGTGTCTTTCTTAATCAGCAGTTTGTTAAAGTTTACTCTTTGTCTGTAAATATTAGAAACATAAGAATTTTATGTGGCATATTAAGGCCTATATTCTGGCCTGATTTTATCTTTATTCTCTCTAAACAGCATGAACTCTTGAGCAGTAGTTTTTTTTTAATGTATGGCTGTGCACATCCTGTTTAATATAAATCTTCTTTCAGTTTCTGTTAAAAAAAAAAATGAGGTATATCTTGAGGAATGGAGACATATTATGGGATATTGAATGTTTAATTACATCTCCTAAACCTCACTTTAAGGTTTCCAAGGATCCTAAGGAGATAGAACAATTATTGAGTAAGTATGAGATGGTTTTTGGAGACCTTCCCCCAAGAAGGCCACTAGAAACAGGGATGGAGCATATAATTGTGTTAGAGATAGGAACACTTCCTATCAAAATTCATCCCTATAGACACCCCAAAAGGATTCTAGATGAGATTGAGGATGCCATTAAATAAATCTTATATTTGGGTCTCATAAGTCCTAGTTCCAGCCCATATGCTTCTTCGGTTGTTATAGTAAAGAAAAGGGATGGAACTTTGAGGATATGCATTGATTTTAGAGATTTGAATAAGAAGACAATGAAGAATAGATATCCCATCCCAAGGATTGATGAGCTCATGGATGAGCTCCATGGATCCAAGTTCTTTTCAAATATTGACCTTAGCTCTGGTTATCATCAAATTCAAATGAGGGAAGAAGACATACCAAAGACTGCTTTCAGATTCCACTATGGTCACTTTGAGTTTGTTTCCATGCCCTTTGGCTTGACAAATGCTCCTGCCACATTCCAATCATGCATGAAAATATCTTCCATAAGAAACTTTGTAAGTTTGTACTATTTTTCTTTGATGACATTCTTAATTGCAGTCAAACATGGAAGGAACATTTGCATCATCCAGGAGAGGTATTTAAAACTCTGCATGATCAATATTTGTTTGCTAAGCAGTCAAAATGTGATTTTGGTTTGACATATATCTTGTATATTGGACACATCATTGGTAAATATGGTCTGAATTAGTATATGGAGAAAAAAAATCCATTATAGAATGCCATCGTCCCAAAAATATCACTAAATTAAAAGGACTAATTGGAATTTGTACATACTATAGGAATTTTGTTAAGGGGTTATCCCAAATCACTTCACCTTGCACTAATTTGACAAAGAAAGATATTTTCCAATGGCATGAAGGGGATGAAAAATATTTCCAAAGAACGAAAGAGGTAATAAGAAAATTTCATATTCCTGAGCCTTGCCTAGTTTTTCTAAACCATTTGTCTTGGCCCTGTGATGCATCAGGAGAAGGAATTGGAGCAGTCCTAAAAAAGGAAAACACCCAATAAATTTTGAGAGTACAAATATACAACCACGTGAGAATATTTACTCCATTTATGATAAATAAATGTTAGAGATCATGCATGCTTTGACGAAGTTTAGACAATACTTGGTGGGAAACAAATTTGTGGTCAAAACTGACCATAACAGCCTAAGGTAAGTCCTCACTTAAAAGGATCTAAATGAAAGGCAACAAAATTGGGTGAGTAAGATACAATATTTTAATTGTATATTGAATATGTTAAGGGAAAAAACAATGTGGTAGTTGATGCCTTATCTATAAGACCTTCTATTTCTCTAATGGATGTAGCAAAAAATTGGAAAGACACATTAGAAGTAGAGTATGCCAAGCATAAGTTTTCTTGTGAAATTTTTTATGGCACTAACCATGAATATAGGTATAATTTGCTGGAAGGAATCATATACTACAAATATAGAATCTATGTGGTACCTAGTTCGAGTTTGAAGTTGAAAATTTTAAAGAAAGCTCATGATTCTTCTCTAGGAGGTCACCCCGGTTTCTTCAAAACATGATGAATGTTGAGGGAAATATTCTCATGGAAAGGGTTGAAGGATGATGATATGAAATATTTTAATGAATGCCCCACATATCATCAAAATAAATTGTAGCACACTCATCCAGCTAGCCTCTTACACCCCTTGCCTATTCCAGAACAAAAAGGCGAGAGCATTTCCATGGACTTCATCACTGGTTTGCCCAAAGTACTTTGTAAGGATTGCATATTTGTAGTGGTGGATAGGCTCAATAAATTTGATCATTTCTTTTTTTTAACTACCACCTTCATTGCAGCACAAGTGGCTGAACTATTCTTTAAAGAATTTTTCAGATTGCATGGGATTCCTAAGAGCATTGTTAGTGACAGAGATAGCATATTTTTTAGTGCATTTTCGCAATAACTCTTCAAAATGGTAGGGTTAAATTTGACACATAGAACAAGATATAATCCACAAATTGATGGCCAAACATAGAGGGTGAATCAATAGTTGGAAGGATACTTGAGGAACTATGTTATTGGGAATTAAAAATCATGGATAAAATGGTTGCGTTTGGGTGAGTTTTGTTACAATACTACTTTTCATATGTCCATTGGAATGTCTCATTTCAAAGAAATTTATGGTTATGATGCATCCACTTTTATTTACCATTTTTTTGTGATATTAGAGCTCCAAATTCTAAGGATTGGATTGAATAAAGTCAAGAAATTTTGAAGGTTTTGAAAGATAACTTGCAAGTTTCCCAAAATCAACAAAAAACAATATGCAGACAAACATAGAGTGGGGAGGCATTTCCAAGTGAAGGACTCGGTATATTTGAGTTTATAGCACTACAAAAAAACCACCATAAAGGGTAAATGTTTAGAAAAACTTAAAGCAAGGTTTAATGGTCACTACAAAGTGATTCGAAAGGTTGGAGAAGTGTCCTATGAATTGGAGCTTCTCATAGGAAGTAAAATTCATAATTCCTTTCATGTTTCATGTCTAAATAAGGTTCTAGGTAAGCACATTTCAGTTTCAGATACTTTATCTCCTTTGGATGACGAAGGACAACTTATTCTAATTCCATACAAAATATTTTAAACAAGGGAAAGAAGGTTAAGGAGCAGAACAATAAAAGAATACTTGGTACAATGGAAGGATTTTCCCAGTGAGGAAGCCACTTGGGAAGAGGAACAAATTTTGTAGCATCCAAACTTGGAATTGCTTGAGGATAATAAATATTATATGGGGAGGAATTTCTTGTCCCCATCCCAATGAGACTACTAGTTAGCAATGTTTCACCCACCTACTAGTTCCCCACGTTGGGGAGGAGGAATTAAATCTTGCAATAAGGGAGCTATGGGACCCAAGGGTACCTTATTTTTTAATTTACACATTAAATTGGGTCATACAAATAATAAATATGGATAAAATAAAGTGGAATTGCTTCATAAGGACATTTGTAGGTTCATCGAGACCTTGGGTGGCTAAATTATTCCGTGACAGATATCATGACTTAACCCCAAATTTGAAATTATGAGTAATGGAACATTCTTGGAGGGTTAAGAGTGTTAGGATTATTAATCATCCCTTAACCATACTATCTATTAGATTATTTAGCCTAACGTAGGAACCTTAATTAATTAATTGGGTCCACTAGTACCATTGGGTCCACTTGGCCTAATGGGGCCACATGTACCAGTCACTAGAGTGTGGGGAACACTACCAGAGGTTAGCTTCCACTTACTGCATGTGCATGCATCATTTTGGGCACCTCCTAGACCAATCCTTACATTTTAGGAGCCATTGGGATTCCCAGCACCAACCTACTTCAGTTAGTTGGAGTTAGTACTAGTCAGTCTTAGTTATCCCCCAGTTACTTTCAGTTAGTGAACAATCAGTTAGCTAGCACAAGATTTTCATGGCTAATGCATGGTTGCATGTGGAGTAGGTGCCTTTTCACACCTACCACACTCAGTTGCACTGAGTTAAATAGCTATCACCGATTGATTGAGTTGTTGGACATCTGGGAGTTGATCTATTGGACTCCGATTTTTATTGAGACACCATGATTTAGATGGTAAGTTAGATACAGTCATATCCAGTGGATAGATTCGAATTTCTACCTAATGCATTCGAATTATTTTCCTATGTAAACTATTGTAACATCAGATTTTATTATTGTGAATTATACTGTAAATTCTTGAGCAATACTTATCTGTTTCCTGTGTGGTTTGTTTTGTTCAGTTTGTATTTTCATTCTCCATTTGTTGCAAACATTATTAGAATAAGTTGCTTGAATATATAAATGGAATTCAAATTCTAATATGGTATAAGAGTCTTCTTAGGTAGGTTTCATGCTTGTTTCTCCCCATCGAACATAAGAAGCAGCTGGGTTTCTACAGAAGTACCCTATGATGATTTGATAGCTCTAGATTTATTCAAAGAAGTGGAGAGGGTGTGACGGACCCTAAAAATATGTTCACCTTGAGAGGAAAATAATGATTCTAATAGTTAATATGTTTTAGTGTGTTATTGCAGTGAAATTTACAGGTGCTACTAGCTTGTGTGAAGTTTTGCAGTACGTCCAGCCGGAGCAATTATAGGTTCTAAAAATCATGAACCACAGATCCTCACAAATTCCAATTACATTGATTGGAGGTTTTATATGCAGCTGGCCTTGCACAAGCATGGATACCACAGGATCATACATGGATGGGATCCTGAGCCTCATATGCCAATTGAAAGGAACAAGTTTTTGAACCGTTGTGATGAAGCATTCAGGTACTTATGTACTTATATATCCATATATCTCCTCTTCCACCTAGAATGCTTGAGGACTTCCAGAGAAACCTGGGAGAAGATTGATAGCTTGTTTACAAACAAGATGATATTTGGGGATATAATCTATAGAATGAGTTGATATCTTTGTATCCCAACATTTTTGAGACTATTGAGCAATTCTTTACTAAATTCAAGTCTCTGGTACTTCAATGCAGACAATGAGGAATAGAGCCGAAGGATGAGCAGCATGTCCTTTCCATACTTAGCAAACTAGGCTTTGAGTATTATGTATTTGTTTCCATATTTCATTCCAAGCGGGAAAGCTTTCCTGATTGGAAAATTCCTTCATTAGATTCTTTTTCTGAGTCCTTAATAAAGGAGCAAGATAAGTTGATTCGAATGGGAGTCATCAACACCTCCAAAGATCAAGCTCTCGTAGTTACTGACTCTTCCAAAGCGTAAGAAAAGAGGAAATCAAAGAATAAGGAGTGAAAAGCACCTGATTCAAAGCCTAAATAGAATCATCAAACTTCCAAAAGAGCCTCCGGCTCTAAGAAGAAAAAGAAAAAGTGTCCCTACTGTATGAGGGGTTTTCATTCAGAAGACTCGTGCATGAAGAAAACCCTCAATCAGATGAAATATCTACGTGTATCGAACAATATTTACCTTCCACAAAGAGCAATAATGTCAGATGATGAAGAGCATACTGAAGAAGATGAGATATGCTTGCATGCAAGCCTCTCTCCATCGAAGGCTTATGTGATAGATTCTGGAGCATCCAACCACATGGTTGCTTCTAGGGAATCCTTGATCACCTTCCCTCTATCAGGAGGACCTAGAAGTCATATGGGGGATGACTCTAAAATCTCATATTTTGAGAGAGGTTCAGATAAAATCCATAATGATGATTTCATTCCCTCTCCTACAAAAAATAAAATTGTTGAAGATGAAGAAGAAGCATATTTTTCCCTACAGCCAATTCGAATGGAAGAAAGTCTCCTTGAAGTGACTCCTTATCCTACTACTCCAGAAGTGTATGCGATCTCTAATATCTCACCTCCTCACATGGATGATCCAGAAGAAGACATTCAAATCTTTATTTGTCAAGAAAAACAATCCTTCTATTCTTTACAAAATTTCTCCAGTAATTCTTTAAATTTTGTGCATAGTTTACCGACGACTATTTCAGAAACGGTAGAGAAATTTGGTTTCTCGATCTATAATGATGTTGCTGGTGTGTAGGTAAGTAATACCATTGATATTATGGAAATAATACCATATTATAAGAGTGATCCATTCACTCTCATTAATATAGAGATTCCAGTAAATTCCTACAGGATTACATGCACCAAAAATCAGAATTTTGAAGGAGAAAATTGTGTATCTACCATCTCGGAGGAGCAAAGTTTTGGATCTGATATGGATCTGCTTAGATATTATTTATTTTCTGATCTGATAATATGTGATTCAGGTTTTAAGATTCAATATATTTCATTATTTCTTGTAACTAGCTTCATCAATTTTGGCGTGACAAATCAAGCACCGCAAGTCTCCTTCAATTTTGATGTGGAGGATTCAATGTTAGTTCTCTCTTATGAGTTTTCTGATATTAGATTTTTAGAATTATTGGTTATTTCTGAAGATATATCAGATTATGGAGCTCAAGAATTTTCTCTCCACAGTCCCAGGGATTCTCCACCTATCCATTTCATCACATTCTCATCTCCTCACAGAACTAGTAAAGTTGGAGACATTCTGCTTCCGCCTGGAAACTTTCTCCTAACACTTGGGGATGATTTTACCACTCATGGTTTTCTGTTAAAGGCTGAAATATATCATATTATTGGGTTTTCCTCACATGGTTTGAATTCTCAAGAACCTTTGCTATCTCATCAGTTGATTTCAGCTGCTTAACGGGGCCACATGTACCTATCACTAGAGTGTGGGGAAAACTACCAAAGTTTAACTACCACTTACTGCATGTGCATGCATCAATTTTGGCACCTCCTAGACCAATCCCTACATTTTAGGATCCACTAGGAGTCCCCGCACCAACATACTTCAGTTAGTTGGAGTTAATACTAGTCAGTCTTAGTTAGCCCCCAGTTACTTTCAGTTATTTCAAAATCAGTTAGATAGTGCAAATTTTGAATGGCTAATGCATGGCTGCATGTGAAGTAGGCACCTTTTCCCACCTAGCACACTCAGTTACACTAAGTTAACTAGATATCACCGATTGATTGATTTGTTGGACATTCTGGAGTTGATCTATTGGACTCCGATATTGATTGAGACACCATGAGTTAGATGGTCAATTAGATACAGTCATATCCAGTGGATAGATTCGAATTGATACCTAATGCATTCAAGTTATTTTCCTATGTATACTATTGTAACAGCCAATTTTATTATTGTGAATGATACTGTAAATTCCTGAGCAATACTTGTTTGTTTCCTGTGTGGTCTGTTTTGTTCAGTTTGTATCTTCATTCTCCATTTGTTGCAAACATTATTAGAAATATCTTCTTGAATATATAAATGGAATTCAAATTCTAATAAATAGGTGTCAAGTAACATATCATGAGCCCAATTATTCGAGTCGGTTAAGAGGATTAACTCCCCATGGAAGAGGAAGAGGTTAGGAATAAACTAGTAGCCACTTGGAGAGAGATTCCCTATGTTTTTATGACAACAATGATCGAAGATTCTATTACAAATCAGATATGATTGCAGACTTGATTATAGACCTATTACAATATGACATGTCAAAGCTAAAAATAGCCTCAAAGAGAGTTCACTTGGGGTTTGCTTGAAGCAATTCGGATTTGGAGGAAGATGAAAAGTTGAGTAGAACGATAAGTGTAATGGAGGTTACTAAACATCATGGATGAGTTGGAGGAATTATATTGGAGGGAATTTGACCTTGGAGGACCTCAAGATGGTTATAAAAATACTTCATGAGGAATGAGAATCAATTTTGATCATTTGAGAATTTGTATTTGGCATTTTGGAAAGCACTAGCTTGTACATTGCACAGTGAGTGCTCACTTACCCTACTAATGAACCAATTTCGAGAGACTGAGATTCTCATCCAAGTTAGTTATGAGAGAGGACACCCTGACCTCTCATTTGGATCTTAATGGATTTTTTTTATTGCATATAGGATGCTTCTACTGTTCGTGACCCATCTATCCTCCCATTCTCTCAATCCCCACTTCAATATTTCCATATTTCTCTACAATGGTACAATTGTGTGAATGGTGGTTGTGCCCTATTGAGTCCATTTTATTCCCATGCATGGGTGAATTATTTATGGCTCTGTAATATGTCTCACATCCTCTATGTAATTCGAAATCATCAGGAATACATATGCAAATGTCCACATTTCCAAGCTATGTTGTGACTAGTTTCCATGTGTTGGCTTCCCATTTCAATGGAGTTATATATATGATGTGTTACAACAATAAAATAGAAAATAAATAGGTTATAAGAATTAGTAAAATTAATTAATAATATTAAATATATTTTATGAAGAGAAGTGTCTCTTCAATATTTGATGGCCAAGCCATATTTAAGGTGGCCATATCCATTATAATCTATCATCCATTGATATATTAATAATTTATTCATTCATAATTCGAAGATGGAACATATTACTCCTTAACTCGGATACGGGATATGTCATTACACTCAGATATGGTGTAATATTTGGTATCAGAGCGGATTCACTCCTCTTATTCTGAGCTCGGATTCGGCTCCTCGAAAACCCTCCAACCCACACTTCCTCTTCCGATCATACATCCTCTTCCACATTCCCTCACACATATCTCCTCTCCTCCATTCCATCCATATTCGACCAACCTTCATTCCCTTCCATATTCCACGCTACGCACTCCCGGTACTCATCTATCCTTGTGCAGCCACCCATGCAATATTCCTATCTCCCCACCCCAACTCCCATCTACCTACATGATCTTCCCAAGAACTCCACTCTCCCACCTCACCTCATTTTTTTCCTCCATCCACTCATTATCACACATGTCCCTCCACATAATTTACATTCACTCCCATTGCTCTATCCTTTCCCACAGCTCATCCCTTGTCCCTCATGTGGTCTAAAATCCATCTCTCCATGCTCTATCTGACATGCCACCATCTATGCGACCTCCACCATATGTGTGCTCCCCATCTGAGCCCTCTCACTCATCCTCCTGTCTTCCACCACTGCACCACCACCTACAACCCCCTCATCCCCACCCTTTGCTACTACCGCTACAGTATTAGAAAAACTAAGGTCTAGTACAAACCATATCAGCAGCTTAGATATGTTGGATTGGTATGTCAACAAAAATGAGAGAAAAAAAGTTAATCAAGACAATAAAAAAAGTATCGTGGGACAAGCGATTTCTAAAACAAAGTACGAACATAAACACAATCATGAAAAACGTGAACCAAGAACAAAGATGGCATTAAAATGGTCGATGATGAATATTACACATCCAATAGAAAACTTTTCAGCAATGAAGGACCATAAATACCCTTAATTTTGTAGGCTTGATATGTTCAGTCACAAAATATTCCTTGTATTCATGTACATGGAAAATGGGAAAACAATAATAAATAGAATGGAGTACAAATTCAGGTTACAAGTGAAGAGAAGTTGACAAACTATAGCACAAATACCAAACACAAACTAAGAGAAGTTCTAAAACAAAAGACATAAAGGAAGTAATGATGTTGTTTCAACACAAAACGAGAATGAAAATATGACAAGAATAATATAAGCTTTGAAGAAAAAGATTTCCTAAGGGGAAGGAAATGTTACAACAATAAAATAGTAAATAAATAGTTAATAATTAGTAATCGTAATTAATAGTATTAAGTATAGTTTATAAATAGAAGTGTCTCGTCAATATTTAATGGCCAAGCCATAATTAAGGCGGCCATATCCACTGGAATGAATCATCAATTCATTACAAAGATTGACATGGTCAGTCAAAAAAATATTCCTCGTATTCATGTACATGGAAAATGGGACAACAATAATAAACAAAATGGAGTACAAATTCAAGTTACAAATGAAGGGAAATTGACAAACTATTGCGTAAAGACCAAGCACATACCTAATACAAGTTCTAGAAAAAAAGACATAAAGGAAGTAATGGCATTGTTTCAACATAGAACAATAATGAAAAGAAGACAACAATATCTAATCTTTGAGGACAAAGCTTTCCTAAGGGGAAGGCAATGTTACAACAATAAAATGGAAAATAAATAGGTTATAAGCATTAGTAATAGTAATTAATAATATTAAATATAGTTTATGAAGAGAAGTGTCTCTTCAATATTTTATGGCCAATACATATTTAAGGTGTCCTATCCATTGTAATCTATCATCCATTCATATATTAATAATTTATTCATTCATATTCCAAAGATGGAACATCTTCCTCCTTAACCCGAATACAGGATAGGTCATTACACTCAAATACTGCGTAACCTGATGTATGTTGCGTATTGGATCTGATTTTATATGGTGTTAGTAAGATATTATTATTTTTTTAATGGTATGCATTCATTATTCTCTGTTATGAACTATTGTATATATGTGAATTGAGAGTCAAAGTTAAGCCATTACATGTCATTTCCCATAAGCAAATATCATTGAATTATGCATTTGAATATGAAGCTTTGCATCTCTGTAGTAGAAATATTAAATATAAAAAATGGAAGTAATTGAATTCTAATATCATTCCCCATACTCTTTTTCACAAGTTGGGAGGGTCGCATGGTATTTGGAGAGCCATTTTTTCTCACACCCTAGGGGGAATTGCACCACAAATTACCAGTAATTTTACAATGTTTCCCAATGTTCCAAAATAGAGTTGTAGATGCCTATAAACTGTCATAAAGTGATCATATATTCCATTAATTGGTCCTAATACTCACCATATCAGTCCCTATTGAATTCTAGACCCTCTTGTGTCATTTGAAGCCCCTAAAGCCAAGACTAGTCACGACAATTTTTCCCCAAATTATGCCTTTGTTTGGAATTTTCAAATTGGGACAGTACAGACCCATTGATGAGTAGGTAATATATTCCCACAATGAATCTAGGTGGAAATAGTCACACTAAACCACTACTAGGAACATAGACAAGCCCAAGTTTGGATTGTTTCCCTTACATGGACGAGCAAGTCATATTTGCTCATGAACATGACCTTGATGTAATCAGAATTAGATCTTGCATATTCATTTTTTTATCAGGTAATTCTATCAAAATTATTTAGAAAATATTTCCCGTTATTTGAACCCTTTCTTCAAACTGAGAATGTTCCCATCTCTTTATGGTTAATGCAAGTATCTTTCATTATTTCATAGGCATTTTTTGACAAAATCATAAATGTTATTGATTATTGTGATGAGATGCATGTTATTTTATTAATATATTTGTATATAAATTTTGTACATATAGGATGAATTCCAAACTCATTTATTTTCATTCAGACATGAAGAAAACCCATAAAAAGGAATGATAGAAGAAACACAATCACATAAGAATATTTATAGACTAAATAAAATGGTGGCACATGAATCTCTGTTAAGAAAAACTCTGAACTTCTTCTCTCAACATATTTTTTTTAGTCTCAAAATTGGAATTACAATACACAATAGTCTTTTTCTCTCAGAATCCCACCCTCATTACATTTCCAAATATGAAATATATACAAAAATTCTCCAAGATCGAACCCTGACTAACCATTTGCTAAATATAGAATTCTTGCAAACAAATTTCTAAGAATTTTGAATAGTGCCAATCCTTCGCTACCTCCTCATTGCTATTTTTTATTCAATTGTATTGAAGAACTTGTCTTTCCCTTTGAATGTTGAATTGATTCCCAATATGCTTGTTGATTAGGTGAACCTTCAAAGAAATAATAGTCACCATATGAATAACATTTTTCCATCATGGGTGAAGCTTATACTTTTCTTTGACAAATTTCTCAACTACCTTTCATTGCTCAAGAGTAGGAATTTCAAAATCTTCAATTTTCGTGATCAAAAATTTCAATTCCACACAAGTTGCATAAGATATAGGAGGTAAATTTGATCTTTTTTTAATTGATCAAATATCTCAAAGTCATCAGTTAATTTTTGAATAACAGTCTTTCCATCAATCCCCTAGGTTAGGTATTCAAACTTTAAACAATCCATGCAAACTTGGACCAATATGTCGTGATACTGCTCTTGAGGAATTAATTTCTCATTTTCATCCCAAAAGGAAGGAAGATCCTTTCCAAAAATATTATTAAACAAATCCTTAAAATTCTGGAAATATTAAATCATTTTCTCTGCTTTAGTTTGTGCATTCTCACATGATGATGCTTGCCATTGATTTTCCTAGCCCAAATAATTATAATGGTCATGTCTTTTATTTGCATAGCCTGCAAATCTATCCAAGTCCATGTATTTAGGTAATTTGTTGCATTGTGAGCTGTCTACAAAGGCCTTTTGTCCAGAGTGTCATGCATAACCTTGCATCTCTGTAAAGTTGTGTTTTATATGGAATTCTTGTCATCAAAGTAATTTAAATATGCTCTGAATTTTGTAATTTTCGTTGATAATGAATCCAAAATGACATGTGTATCCCCTTATAGAGGTACTTTACATGTTCACTTTGAGTTTTATTCTTCTCTTGTACCTTTTGAGCCATTTCTTCATTTATAGTCTGATTTTCTTCTTTTAGTCCCTTAATCTCTTCATCCTTTAAAGTAATTTATGACATGGATTTGGTCCATTCCTCTATATAAGGCTCACTCACTTGTTTTTCACTTACTGTGGAAGCGTCACTTGCTATATTTTTTGTTACTTGTTTTTCACTAACATGTTTTGAACTCAAAACTAAAATCTTTGACGATAAATCAGACTTTATTTTTCCCACTCCTGCTTCTCATTTTTCATTTATAAAGTTTTGCCTTTAAAATACAACATTTCTTCGTAGATTGAACTATTTTCCTACTGCAAGGTTGTTTTCTTTGGTGTTTGTACATGTTGAGTTCTTGGAACTTTTAACTTCTTCTTCAACATCTGAATTTTGTTCTCTTTTTCATCAAGGAGCTTCTTGGTAAGTTGTACATTACCTGGTTCTATTCCAAGGGTTACAATGCATGCCTACAATCTCTTGATTGGATATGGTTTTCTTTATTGTATGCCTTCATTTGCCTCAATTGACCTTCTAGCTTTTCTACCATTGATTGCAATTTTGAAATTTTTAAGATTGATTGCAAAAGGTCATCAAAAAGGACCTTGTTGGAGGAGCCTAAGTCGACTAGCCGACTAGATCCTCCGGCTGAATACATATAAAATGTATCAATAGATTACGTTTCCCTTCACTGGTCATGTCGGTTAGTTGAACCGGCATGTAGTTATGTAACCTCTTGTAAATCATATAAATAGGCTCGAGAGCCGGGTATAGAATTGGTTCGATATAACATAATCAACCCTGTTCTTGTTGAGTAATATAAATACTTGTTGTTCCATCAACCATTACTTGTTTATTTTTTATATCATTTATTATATTGTTAAATTTGTGAACCATTGATCTATAGGAAAATGAAATAAATTATGAAGTAGAATTATGCACTGGAATATCAAGAACAATGTACACTGAACAAGACAAATTTGAGACAAATCTTATCAGAATTGATCAATTAATTACAACATTAATCTTCATTAATCTAGCAGTAATACAATGGTGTTACAATAAGGAGAATTTTAATCATGTGGATAAGATTCGAATATACCAACTAAACCTGACTGACTGGCTAACACAATGTGTCTAAATCACTGCATGGGAGCAACTAGTCTAACTCTTAATGTCTAAATCAGTTAACAGCTGGGGTAGGTGGAAAAAGGAACCACTCTCCATGCATGCATGAAAAACAAATGCTAGACTAACTAAAAGTGATCCAACTGATTGTAACTAGAGGTTGACTCAGCATAACTACCTACCTACCACAACCAATTAATGGAGGTTATTGGTGGCACTAAAAGTGGCTCCTAGAATGTAGGGACTGGCACCAGTGGCACCAATGGCACCAATGGCACCAGTGGAACTAATATCATGGTGGCACCAAACTCATCCAAATGACTCCTAAGTTAGGCATGATGAACAAATAGACTATATATGGAAAAGGGACTATCCTAACAACCCCCCTTAATCCTAAATTGGACAACTTCAGCCCTGGAAAGTAGGCCAAAAGTCACCCATACAATCTAATGAAAAATAAAAATGGTTAATAAACTAAGTAAAATGGGGAAAACCTCATGGAAAAAAAAACCCTAAAAAAAGTGCATTGGGATTAATGAATCAGGCCTTTACACTGAGAAGAGATCTAAGAAAGAAAAATCTCTTTTCTGTGAAGGACTTGGTAAATATATCTGCAATATGCTCCTCTGTAGGGTAGTAATGCAATGCAATAGTTTTGTCATGCACTAGTTCCCGAATATAATGCATGTGAACCTCAATATGCTTTGTCTGCTGCTTCTGGACTAGATCACTAGATATTTTTGTGGTACTCTGGTTGTCACAATAGATGTCCACCAAAGATGAAGTGTGAATCTCAAATTCTATCAAGATTCCATGTAGCCAAACTGCCTTAATAGTTTCATTTACAACCCCCCTATACACTTCTTCTTCTGAAGAGAGTGCTTCTTGCTTCCTGCTTCTTAGTGGAGCAACAAATTGGACTAGATCCCAACATAAACACAAATATTGAAGTGGATTTTCTATCATTCCCATCTCCAGGCCAGTCTGAATCTGTGTGAAGCATATCAGATCAAGTTGTGCACCAGCTACATAATGGATCCCATAATCTCTAGTACACTACACATAGTGAAAGATACACTTTGTTGTCTTCCATTGTAGCTCATGTGGCTCCTACATGTATCTGGAAACAACACTCACAACATAGGATATATCTGGTCTCGAATGTGTGAGGCATAGAAGGCTCCCAATGAGCTCTCTGATAAAAGTATTGTTTACCAATGGTGTAGAACCACCTTCTTCTAGATTGATGCCAGATAGAAAGGGAAAATGGGTTTCTTTACAGTCTTCCATGTGTAATCTCCTAAGCATGTCTAATGAATATATGGATTCCCAAAGTATTTTGACTTACTTCAATACCAATGAACTGTCTTAACAATCCTAGATCAGACATTGTGAATTCTTTATTCAGAGTTGTCTTGATGCTTCTCAATCCAACAGTAGAGCTTCTAGTAATGAGAAATTCATCCACGCATAGAACAATCAATAGCAATAATCCCTCTTTATTCTACATGTAAACATTGCAATCTTATTTGCATCTTTCAAATCTTTGTGACTTGAGGAAGGCATCCATTTTGGAATATCATGTCCTTGGGGCTTGTTTGATCCCATAGAGAGATTTCCTCAATTTGCAAACGGAGGAATAATCCTCAATGTACCCCTCAAGTTGTTTCATGTAAATCTCCTCTTTCAAGTCACCATGGAGGAAGGAAATTTTCACATCCATGTGATGTACCTCCCACCTTTTTGAAGTTGTAACCTCCAAGACAAGTATGATGGAGTCCATTCTTTCTATTGTAGTGAATGTCTCATTAAATTCCAATCCTTGAACCTATGAGTATCCTTTGGTCACCAACCAATCCTTGTACTTGGTTGTGGTTCCATTAGAGGCTATCATGGTCTTGTATACCCATTTTCACTAAACTAGTTTCCTCCCTATAGGTAAGGAGACAAGTTCCCAAGTTTTGTTGTCTTGTAGCGAATAAAATTCCTCATCCATAGATGATTTCCATCTTGGATAATGGAAATCCTCTTTGAATGTTTGAGGATATGATCCAAAAATCATGAATCACCTATCAGGGAGAAGTGGATCTGTGTGGGACAGTGCAACATACTCATCCTGATACTGGTACCTCATTCTCCTTCTTTCATATCGATTCTCAGCAACATCCCCAGCTGCTTTAATGAGCTTCTGGGCCTATTTAGGCTACTAATATGAAATAGATTTTGGATCTAGATATATATCATCTTGAGGTGTAAGCTCAATATCAAGATCATGTTGATATTCCTCTTCATCTGAATCTAAATCTAAAATATTAGAAAATAAATCTGTATCTACAAATGGAAGTAAAGGAAATTTAATACCTTTATCTTCTTCGAATGGAAGTTTTGCTTGCACTGGATCTGAGTATGGCATGAAGTGTGAGAATGCATATGCTTTGGAGGAATGGTATGCAACACCTTTTGCTATAATATTCCCAATTGAGATATTTTTTATCTCTACTAAGTCAGGGCCAAATACCACTTGCTTTGGTGAGCCAGTGTGAGTCATCTGGTATACATATAATGAATTTGCTGCAAGGGAGGGTACATAGAGTACATTTCTGAACTCTCCATGATGGATTTTAAATATAGAACCTCTTCCTGCAACTGGGATCTGAGATTCATCACCCATATGGATACTAGTTCCTCCTGAGAGATTGATAGTGGTGAATGATTCCATGGAGGAAACCATGTGGTTGGATGCTCCAGAATCTATCAAGTAATCCTTCAACCGAGTGAGGCCTACCTTCAAGGAATGGCACCTCTCATGATCTTTTTTTTAGTTGTCCAGCATCAGGCTTCTTTACTCTTTCTGTAAGAGAAATATTGTTCTGTTTAAGGAGTCTTGATAGCTGGTCGATTTTCTTCTTCATGCACTAGCTCTCTGGATGAAATCCTCTCATACAGTATGGACACTTAGTCTTCTCGAATCTCTTCTTTTCCTTGGAACTCAAGCTTCCATCAGAATATATTTTATTCTCCTTTGGCTTCGAATCAATGGATTTGGTTTCCTTCCCTTTGTGCTTCCCTCTTGCATGTGCATTGTTTGAGTATGTCATCAAGAGTGCTTGATTCTTGGAGGTTTAAATCACTCCTATTTGAACCAATTTATCTTGCTCTTGTATTAAGGACTCAACAAAAGAATCTAGAGAAGGAATCTTCCAATTAGGGATGGAAGCTCTTCCGAAATGGAATGTAGAGACAAAGGCTGAGTACTCAGATCCAATATTACTCAGTACTGACAGCACAAGATGCTCATATTTCCTCTCTAATCCACATTATTTTCATTGCAGTACTAGCGACTTGTATTTTGTGAAGAATTGTTGAATATATTCAAAACTGTTGGGTTGTAGAACAATGAGCTCATTCTCCAAAACATGCCCTCGAAGCTCATATTTTTTTCCAAACAAAAATTCAATCTTATACAAAGCTTCCTTCAGAGTCCTTAGTCCCTCAAGGTGGAACAAAATATCCCTAGAGATATGAGTGCACATGAAGTCAAAGGCCTCATCAAGCCGATTCAAAATTTTGTTCTTCTCAACATATTATCGGGGCTTAGTTTATCTGTACATTGTCATCCTAAATAGACTAAGCTTGCATAATGCTACCTGCATATCTTCCCTCCAATTAGTATAGTTGAAGGGTGTAAATATTTGAGGTACGATAGCTGAAGAATCCATATTTATGTATGTTGAATATCCAATTCCTAAAGAAGCTACTTAGACACCTGCAAATCACACTGCAAAAACCAATTCAATTTGCAATCATGCCAGTTTCAAACCTTTCTGCCTCGACATGTACACTTTCTTAGAGTCTATCATACCTGGATAGACTTCTATGGACATAATCCAAAGGGAACAAGTCTATCATTCCAATATTTATGTGGAAACTCAGTTGCTTCTGGTGTATAATGGAGATCGAACAAGACTTGATGCTATCCTAAACAATGCTCTGATACCATGTTAAATTTGTGAACCATTGATCTATAGGCGAATGAGAGCAATTGTGAAGTAGAATTATGCAATGGAATATAAAGAAAAATTTACATTGAACAAGAAAAATTTGAGACAAATATGATAAGAATTGATCAGTTCATTACAACAATAATCTTCATTAATCAAGTAGTAAGGAGAATACAATGGTGTACAATGGTGTTACAATAAGGAGAATTTGAATCATGTGGATAAGATTTGAATCTACCAACTAAACCTGATTGACTGGCTAACTCAGTGTGTTTAAATCATTGCATGAGAGCAACTAGTAT
>LPNX011126457.1:316999-332758 GCA_001517045.1 Pseudotsuga menziesii | reverse complement strand
CAACTTGAACATGGTGGGACTCATGAACTAGGAAAATAAGACAAAAATAAATGAATTAATGTCTAAGTGGGTAATACTATGGGTTTGATTATTCTAACAAGTATAACTCATGATGTCTAAATCATTTTGCAATCAGTTAATAGCTAGTGTAGGTATAAAAAGGTGACACTCCCCATGCATGCATGAAAAACTAGCGCTAGACTAACTAAAAGTGATCTAACTGATTGCAATTGGAGGTTGACTCAGCCTAATTTCCTACATTCCACAACCAACTGATGGAGGCTATTGGTGGCACTTAGAGTGGCTCCTAGAATGTAGGGATTGGAACCAGTGGCACCAAATAGCATCGATGGAACCAATTGCATTAGTGGCACCAATATCATGGTGGAACCAAACTCATACAAGTGACTCCTAAGTTAGGCATGATGATCAAATAGACTATATACGGAAAAGGGAGGATTACTTAGTCCTAACATATATAATCTATAATATCTATCACTAATAATTATGAAATCTGCTTGAATAAAACATTAGTTCTATTGTCGGTGATAAATGTATAAGATGATAATTAGCATGAATCAATGATAGTATAGAAAGAGATTAAGGTCTAGTGGGAGCGAAAGATAGCAAATTATCTGCAAAATTATGATAGAAGAAACAAGTTAACTATCGCTCAAGCAAGAGAGAATTTTTTCTATAAGACATATGAAACCTTTTTCGAATCTATACCATTCATATTGAAAAAACTCCTGGATGAAAAGATGCATTGATGAAAAAGAACAACAACTGCTCCAAACACTAACCAGAAAAGGCCACACGAATCTATTAGAGTGGTTTGAAAGAATTGTCAATGAGTTTTGTGAAGAACGTGCTATTGAAGAATGAGTTTCTATCGATAATGTCAAGGAAAGGTTCTGTAACGACCTCACTGAAAAATTCCTTTGTTCTTTACCAACACCTTTGTTCACATTCTTGATCGAAAAAGGAGTAGTGCATATTGTCGAACCTCAACCATTGTTGTTAGAGCCACCTAAGGACACAAACTTGGAAGAAAAAAAAAGGGCGTGGGAAAAATTCATACAAGAGAGAGAGTGGTATTACTTACTCAGTAAATGAAATACTACTCCCTAGATCACTTATAATTTTCTGGGATGGAAATGGGGGGTGTTCGACCACATTCTGATAAACTAGATGAATGACAGTTGACAAATTAAAACACGATATGACTAGCACTGGAAAATAAAAATAAAAAAAATGAAAAAAAAATATAACAATGACACACAAAAGCACTATGGATATCCCAAATATTGAATGAAAGAAGATAAGGAAGTGGCGCGAAGAGATAAGGGAGCAGGTTGGTGTGTTCCAGAAAGAAAGAAAGTTGGGTACAGTGACAAAAATAGAAGGAAATTCATCAGATTTGATTTAAGTTAGACAAGAAGAGGGTGTTGATGAATATTGTCACCTATGGATGAAGATTCATGGATTGAGCATGACAGAGCTCTCCAAGTAAATATACCTGAGACTATAGCCCCTCATTCCCCACTACATATTACTCAAAGTTCCAAGTGAAAGACATTGTTGAAGAAGATTTAGGACTCCATGCTATCCAATTAGGTATATGGAGTTAACAAAACGATGAAGGAAATGAAGTCGAAATACTATTAATTCATCGATCACAAGAAGAGAATTGGGTCACCTTTCAACCCAAATTCTCCAATCGCATTTTTCATTACTTTATTCAAAACGTGAAGAAGTTCCCTCCCATCCACTTCCAACATCAAATAGTTCACTGATTCAATTGATATCTCTGATAAGGAGGACAAGCCAATTCGAACAAAATTTCACTTAGGTATCGATAGAAGTGAGAGAAGAAAATCAAATTCTGACATTCAAAAAAATATGACTGACACAGAATATAGTGTTGTCAAAAGTGGAGAGTACAAATTAAATCCTGTGAATACACACTGGGAAATAGTAACTATCGAAAATAGATGTGAAAGAAGTGCAGATGTAGGAAGTAATCCACCATCACCACCACTGACAATATAATTCAAAGTCCTGGAAGAAATGGCGCACTTAACATCACACATTCCTCTCTATGAGGGTTATGAGGATCCAAAAAGACATGGATTCATCTGTGAATCAATATGGGAAGCCAATGCCATTACCATTGAATATCAAAAATGGCACAATTTGTTGGTTCCCTTCAGAAAATAGAACTTACATGGTATATGACCTACATATAGAAAAATCCAAATGCAACGAAAGGTCATATGAATAGTAGTTTCTGTATTTTTTCAAAACCCTGATGCAAAACATCTTGCTACTAAAAAGTTGAAAACCACTGGACAAAATCCTACAAATTTTTTTAGGGAATATGATAAAAGATTCAAAGACTTGCTAATCCTTATTGAATACAACATTGACGATCAATTATTGATCCAATGGTTCATGGTTGGACTATACAGAAAATCAGAATGTACATTCAGTTGAACAACTTCAATACATACAAAGATTCGTTGACAAAATCACTATAGATAGAAATGGATGAGTATTACCCCATAGTCCCTATTAATCGATGCATCAAAGAATAACTTGAAAAAATTCAGAAGTCCATCCATGAAATGAGCATAAGAGGAAATGAAGTATGGTGTACAAAATGCTTGACAGCTGGCCATACAAAATACTACTGTCGATAGGATGATCGAAGACAAGATGTCCAGTTTGAACAATAAAAATGCTTCGGTGATATCTACCAAGAGCATGAATCACATAGAAAAAAAGACTTCCCATATGACATGAAGAATGAGGAATCTCGTTGGTGTGCTATATGCGAAGTTAAAACTCATTTCACAACAGAATGTCAGCTAAACTTAAAGAAAAGACATAACTGTCATGTATTATATGAAACTAATGTTGTCAACCGGAATGATGACAATGAAAGGAATGATAATAGAAATGACCAAAATGACATAAATAATAGTTATCAAAGATATGATAGCTGATGATATGACCAATGGAACAATTACATATACCAGCAAGGAGGATTCCAAGGGAGAGGTCAAAATAATGGAAGTTGATAAAACTGACCACGTTGACCTATGCTACACATGCCTCAATGATGGAAATCATCATGCACAATTCACTTACAAAGATCGAACAGACCTAAAATTTTGTACAAACTATGGAGTAGGTGATCACTACTTGGAATATTTCCCTACCATGCTTGAAAAAATTAATAATAAAAATAATGTTAACGTCTTTTCCAATGTTATTAAATATGATATTATCAAAACTAAGAATCTTCAGATCGTAACTCGACAAGGAACAAAAATTGGTCTCGATAAACCACAAATTGGTAAATTAAAAATTAAAGAGGACTATGCTAATCCTATTGAGAAAAATTGATTGTATAATAATGCTTCAAAAATATTTCAATAATTAGCATCCCAAGAAAACCATGATGAATCTCGATAAGAAGTTCTTAACGAACTGATCAATTTAATAACTAAAGAAGAATCTATCACAAAGTTAATATACCTAATGTACAATATCAAAAACAAGTATGTCAAGGAAAAAAAATATAAAAATATATTCTATCTAAATAAGAAATATAAAAATGATGCAGACCCCCTTATCGATCTGGAAATAGAAGGTTACCACGTCCGACAAGTCACTCTCGACTTCAAATCGTAGGTAAATATTATGACTTGTGACACTTGGGAACAATTTGGTAGACCACAATTACATGAGTCGGACATTGTAATGTCTCAAATTTTTCATTGGGTCACAATGGCCAAATAACGTTTTTCATATTTATGAAAGTTGTCAAATGGATGCTAAAAGTCAAATAATTTCCAAGGAGGAAAATCACTAGTTTCCTAGGTTGGGGGTGGAATCTTTGATATTTGGAATAAGGGGGATAATAAATGATGTTTAGAAATTAGAAGAGGATAAATATTTAATAATGTATCTTATTAAATAAATACAATATAAAATTGAAGTGGCAATGGTGCATGGAGACACATGGAGACTATGGGGCCCACACAAGCTAGAATTCCTATGTTAAATGGCATCCTCCTCTTGTAATTTCGAATCTATGGGAAGAATAATGTTTTGGGATGGATTATTAGGTTAATATACTTGTCCATATACTTCATAGGTCTAATTTGGGATGAATTGTAACTTACATGGGAGAGGAAGAGCCAAATGGGATTTTCATGGACACTTGGCAAGATTCCCCTTACATTTATGACATCTATGACACCAATGATAGAGATTCTATGATAGTTATTATACAATTCAGATATGAAGGATGAAATACTGAAATAATAAAATTTTAGTACTGAATAGAGCATCTTAGAGGTCTAATTTTGTAGTTGAAGAAGGACAAGAGGCTCCTACTCAAATTTAGGAGAAGAGGGAAGGTGAAGATAGAGGCCACATGGCATAGCATGAGAAGCCACACAAATTCGACTTGGATTTGGTTTATGGATGGATTTGGAACCTTATAAGACCAATAATTTTATAAAATATATGGATCATCCATGAGAATAATCTTTTTCTCATTTGTGAATTGTGAGAGCTAGTGGAGAACTAGTTTTCTTGCTTAAGCCAATTTCGAGGGTGAAAGATTCCCATCCTAGTTGGTGTTTGGAAATGCCATTCAGGTATTTCATGGATATTTAATGGATTCTTATTCTCAGGTGAAATATATAGGAATTTCATGGACATCTCAATATCAGTTTTTTCTTCCATTCATCTCAAGTTTTCTCACCATATTTCAGCTCTATGGAGTGAGGCGCACTTGGTGAGCTATTCATCTATTTGAGGGAGATTATCTTGATCTAGTAGTTTGTATTATGATTTAAATTCTATTTTAGTTAATTTCAGAAATATATCATGTATAAAATCCAATATATCTAATGTATTATTGTCCAATATTGAAGAAACAGTGCCATTTCCCCAATACCTTGTTGTAAACAATTGCAATCTTGATGGAATAGAATATATGTGTGCACCATTGATGATTTATGAATGAATGAACTGTAATTAATGTATAATATGGGTTTAATTTTCATTAACTTATAATTCTTGGCCATTGGGTCTAATTTCATATCATTTGTACCAAACTACATCTCGTTTCCCCAAGGGTCCAAAACTAGTTTTTTATATGTGATTGAATGAAGTGATAAAAACCATGGAAATTATATTGGTTATACATATGAGTATTTTTATAATGTATTATACACATAACCTTATTAAATTTAATAATTTTATTGGTTTTCTACACATTTGGGAAGCCATTTCTACCACTTACCCCGGGGGGATTTGAGCCCAAAATTGCCATGTAAAATTATCCATCTTGTTCAGAATTTAGTACAAACTTTAAGAGGTTTTTGGAGGGAAATAATACACCCCTAAAAATTATAATTAATTTATTATATCATTAATACCCATTCTCTGAATATTTGGGAGCAATTGGGCTGATTTGGAGACCAAGACACTAAAACTAGTCAAGAGCCAAAATTGTGAAAAAATTGGAAAATTGGGCATTTTAATAAAATTTCCAAAAAGGGGACATTAAAATGGTATAAGAGAATAATATTGGCACATTATGTGGCCTGATATTTATTAGGACAATAATTTATGGACCACCATTATATATTGAAACCCAAAAGTTCTTTTGTTGAAGAGGAAACTATGACTAGGTATAAAAAGGGAACCTCATATGATGGTGAGGAGCTTATAAAAATTATGGAACCTGTATTTGAAGACATGAACAAGAATATTATGAAAGGATTCAAATTTTTGGCTATCCAAAGTTGGGAAAAATATATTGATTTTAAGAAAACCAAGGGGAAAAATGCATCAGCTTGCTTAAAGGAGCAAAAGGAGGATACCCACGAACCACCTAGTTCTGAAATAGGTGAAGTAGAAGAAGTATTACATGAATATGATCAAAATTCACTCCCAAGTGACTATGAAAAATATGAAGAGACATCACATGAGTATGAAGAATATTTTATTGAAAATACTGAAGATAATTTTGAGACACATGCTACCTTGGAAATGAAACAAAGAGAATGTAATGATGGATGCTTGAACTATGAAGGAGTAGCCATAGATGGGTTCTCACACCTCTATGTTGGTGACATAGAGATAACTTTTGAAAGTGTTTATGCAAGAAAAAAATCCATTAAACATGAAAATGAATACCTTGTAGCAGTTGAAGAAGAAACAAGATCAACTTCCCCATCACCACTTGAGCTTCGTGAAGTTGGTCCAAGCAAGAAGGAAGAAGATGAGGAGGTTCACTTGCAAGAGCCTCATTTTATTGAAGGGTCCTTAAATATGAATTAAAATAATATCCAATAGTCCCTTAACATACTCCATGACACTTAAGCATTGGTATCAAATTATTGTTGGAGAGCTACTTCCTTGGAGGAGCCATCCTTCCTTGAAGACATGGAGAATATTCAAAGAGCAATGTGCAACATCAAAGGTAATTTCATGTCTTTGATTTTTGATAAAAAAAATTTAATTGATCTTAGTGAATGGTTACATGAATCCTTCTTGAAGAATAATTAATTTATTCATAATCTCACAATTCAAAATGAGCAACTTCTTGAAAAGTTGCAAGACACTTGTTTTTCCTCCTATGTTTCAGATTATCAAATGGTAGATTGTTTGGAGGATTCTCATGACATGGTGGATCATGATAAATTTGGAAAATTGAATGTTCTTGATGTGTTTGAATATGAACTTTAAGAGATACAAACACTTGATGTGGTGGAAGAGGAACTTGAATTGTCTCTTGATGAAGGTTATGCAATTTTTAAAGAAGAGCATGATTCCTCTACATTGGAACCAATCTATGACAAAGGTTTCACATTTTTGAAGGATATGCATGATACTACCCATGTGGATCCTTACCATGCTGAAAATTCTGAAATTTTTTATCATTTGGGTGAGTTAGTTCATTCTCCTACATCCTACAATTCCATGTTTTGCAGCATTAGTCTCAATGAAGTATGGCTGAAAGGGTTCTTTTTTATGGTGCCACATGAGGAGTATAAAACTCCTATATTTATTTTTTATGATGACATGGTTGGAGAACACTCTTATTCACATTTTCAGCAGAATCCTTTGTTACTTTATGATGATGCACATCGACATGGATGCACCTATGATGTGAATTTGAGTCACTTGAAGACTCATGGTTTTTCTTGCTCAACACTTGGTTCATTTGATGTTGGAGGAACTTCATCCGACACTTGGGTGAAGAAGGATATGATTGAGGAACATTATTATTGGCAGAAAATTCCTCTATTATTTCATGATGATATGCATATTCATGGCTGTATTGATGAGACTTATTTGAGACACTTGAATTCTTCATGTTTTATTTGCTCCTTATTTGGTTCATATTTTGGTGGAGTTTCTTCATTCACTTCTTGGATGAAAGAACAAATGGTTGATTATTATTTTGATGCATATTAAATTATTTGGGAGAAGAATTATAGTACATGGGATCCTCACCTATGTCATTGGAGCATATTTGATTGGTCACTTGAAGCATCTATGCACTTGGAAAATGGTACTCTACTAACTTGGACATATAAGCACTTTCATGATTTTTTTATGAGGCACCTCCTTGATGTATATTTTTATTATGTTTTTATGTACTTTGATGATATATATATTATGTAATCATGGTGTTTGGAAGAATGCATATAAGAAAAGGGATCCAGGAATTCTCTTTCCTAATGGTATGAGTTGGAGAGCACTCTTAATTTTTGGAGTGCAATGCAAGCAATGGGACTCCGGGATAGTTTTTAGTCCCATTGATTCCACATTCTTCGGGAAACAAGAAGTATGGGAGATGGATTCCCCAATTAATAAGGTGATGTTAATAAGAGTAGTGCATCAGAAAGCATGGTGTTTCATCTCTAAAATATTCATGGAATCTCAAAGACTCAAAGTGGGCAGCTCAGTGGCAACTTCAAAGAATCATATAGAAAGTAGGTTCTTCAACAACCATGTTTGAAATTGCTCGAAGACAAGCAATATTGGGAAGGGAGGATTTTTAATCTCCAAAATTTTTCATTGGGTCACAATGTCCAAATAAAATTTTCCATATTTATGAAATTTTTCAAATGGATGCTAAAAGTCAAATAATTTCCAAGGAGGAAAATCACTAGTTTCCTAGGTTGGGGGTGGAAGCCTTGAGATTTGGAATAAGGGGGATAATAAATGATTTTTAGAAATTAGAATAGGATAAATATTTAATAATGTAGCTTATTAAATAAATACAAGATAAAATTGAAGTGGAAATGGAGCATGGAGACACATGGAGACTATGGGGCCCACACAAGCTAGAATTCCTATGTTAAATGACATCTTCCTCTTGTAATTTCGAATCTATGGGAAGCCTAATTTTTTGAGATGGATTATGAGGTTAATATACTTGTACATATACTTAATAGGTCTAATTTGGGATGAATTGTAACTTAAATGGGAGAGGAAGAGCCAAATGGGAGTTTCATGGACACTTGGTTAGATTCCCCTTACATTTATGACATCTATGACACCAATGATGGAGATTCTAAGACAGTTATGACACAAGTCAGATATGAAGGATGAAATACTGACATAATGACATTTCAGGACTGAATAGAGCATCTTAGAGGTAGAATTTTGGAGTTGGAGAAGGACAAGTGGCTCCTACTCAAATTTGGGAGAAGAGGGGAGGTGAAGAGAGAGGCCACATGGTATAGCATGAGCAGCCACACCAATTCAACTTGGATTTGGTTTATGGATGGATTTGGAATGTTAGAAGACCAATAATGGTTATAATAGAAAGGGATCATTCATGAGAATAATATTTTTCTCATTTGTGAAATTTTCATTTGTGAAATTGTCATTTGTGAATTGTGAGAGCTAGTGGATGACAAGTTTTCTTGCTTAAGCCAATTTCGAGGGTGAAAGATTCCCATCCTAGTTACTGTTTGGAAAGTCTACTCAGGTATTTCATGGATATTTAATGGATTTTTATTTTCAAGTGAAAGCTACAGTAATTTCATGTACATCTCAATATCAGCTTGTTCTTCCATTCATCTCAACTTTTCTCACCATATTTCAGCTCTATGGAGTGAGGCGCACTTGCTGAGCTATTCATATATTTGAGGGAGATTCTATTGCTCCAGTATTTTGTATTCTAATGTAAATTATCTATTATTTAAGTTAAAAAAAATCTCTGGTTGAAAATCCAAGATATCTCATGTATTATTTTCCAATACTGAAGAAACAGTGCCATTTCCCCAATACCTTGTTGTAAACTCTTGCAATCTTGATGGAATCGAATATATGTGTGCACCATTGATGATTTATGAATGAATGAACTTAAATTAATGTATAAAATGGGTTTCATGTTTATTAACTGATAATATGTGGCCATTGGGTCGAATTTCATTTCATTTGGAGCAAACTACATCTCGTTTCCCCAAGGGTCCAAAACTAGTTTTTTATATGTGATTGAATGAAGTGATAACAGCCATGGTAGTTCAATTGGTTATGCATATGAGTATCTGATAATGTATTCTACACATACCTTTCTTCAATTTAATAATTTTATTGGGTTTCTGCACATTTGGGAAGCCATTTCTACCACTTACCCCGAGGGGATTTGAGCCCAAAATTGCCATGTAAAATCATCCATCTTGTTCATAATTTAGTACAAACTTGCAGAAGTGTTTAGAGGGCCATAATACACCCATAAAAATTATAATTAAGTTATTATATCATTCATACACCTTCTTTGAATATTTGGGAGCAATTGGGCTGATTTGGAGACGAAGACACAAAAACTAGTCAAGAGCCAAAATTGTGATAAAATTGGAAAATTGGGCATTTTAATAAAATTTCCAAAAAGGGGACATTACAGACATCTACCTAAAATTATATAACCAAGGACTAGATGAACCAATTGGTGTATGGAAAAATTTTGACATGACCATCAAAGGAATCACGACCCAAGTTTACTTTGAAATCATTAATCCCAAGGAAGGATCCAACTCCTTCCCTGCACTAGTTGGTCGACCATGGGGAAGAAAAATGAAAGAATCAATATCACTTGACAAGGAAAGAATCAAACTCAAAAGAAATCGATAGAAATCTACTGTACCGATTCATCCATCATAAGCAGATCCCTAGATAGAACTAATTGATGATGATGTCGACATTCAACAACTATATAAAAATAAAGAACAATGAAGACTATACCAAACCAAGTGCATACAGAGAACTCCATATTGGAAATATCAAATTGCTTTGATACAACTCATATGTTGAAATTTACAACTGACAGATAGAATACTATGAACTACAAACACGATACTTCTCGACAATCAAAACCATCCCTAAAAAGAAAACAAAAAAATGATTTTCTATCACTAGTATCCCAAAGATATTTGAAAGAAAAAATAGAGAATACCCAAATATATCACTAGAGAAAAATGAATCGTCAAATAGGCCATCATTGAGATACAAAAAACATGAATCCCCATCTTCTCATATCGAAGAAGTCTCGAAAAACGTAGGTGAACAAGGTCAACTTCAAAGTTTGGTCGATACATTCACAGGATAAGATGAAAGATGGTGGTATACACACTAGTCAAGACTACAAACTTGGACCACAACATCAAGGTACTTTGTTGAAATATTCAGAACAAATAAACTCATGACACAAGAAAATATTCCATTCTTCACAAATGGGAAAGATCCTGCAAAACACATTAACATCTGTGAAAAAGAATGGAGAATATTGGGCTACAAAGATGAAAGAACATGGCCACCCTTATTTCCAAATATACTTGACGATTTACAGAAAAAATGGTACAAAATGGAAGAATACAGAGGAGAAATGTTTACCTAGAAAGAACTCAAAGAAAACTTTGTCAAAGAATTCAATTCATTAACAAGTAATTAATCGAAGCAAGTAATCAGGTAAAACCTTTCCTACAACTGACAAACAACAAAGTACCAGCGGAGGATCATCGAATTGTTCGACAAAGTGTTGTATGTAACAATGTTAAGTCGACCGAAATACAACATTTCACAAGAATCCACAGTGGAAATAGAAAAAATAGAAGGGAAAAGCTTCAAATGGAAGTCAGAACATCCAAACACTTCAAAACTGGTTAGAACAATATTCAAAGTTGAAACTTCAGAAAAAGAGCACCCGAAAAGATTGAAAGTGGAAGACTTTCCACCAGCATTCTCACAATTTAAATAAGTTAACCAACAAATAAATGAAAGGATAGCATTAGAATGGATAGATGCAAAATTGAAAACCAAAGAAGTAAATATATATAATGATAGTAGACCTAAAATGGAAAAAATAAGAAATTACTAGAATGAAGAACAGACATTAGAAATCGTAAATATATTAAAAGAGTTTCAATATTTTTTTTTCTAGGATTACAAATATCTTAAAGGACTTGTGAGGGAAATGGGAGAAATGAAGATAGACATCAGACTAGATGCAAAACTAGTAAAGAAAATACCATACAAGCTGGTGTTAGCTGGAATATTTCACCTTCTGTGGATAGTAAGGTGTTCCACTGGTCTGAATGGTTTAGATCCAGAACAAATGAAGGACAGAGGTTGAAGACCCTCACTGGATGTCGTAGATACATGGAATGTGATGCTTCGATAGTAACCCTGTGTACCTGCAATTAGCTTACACACGCAAACACATCAAAGTTACCATAATATAATCCACTGATCCATGTTAGTGACTAAGAAATCTAACAACATACATGTGAAATAAAACAACAACAATACTATGGGACGGAAATCAACTTGCATTAAGATAAAAATGGAGAATTTTACAACCAATCCTTAGTGTTGACATGCATCTCCATGAAGCCAGGAACTCTCATCCCCATAAGCTCCGACTCTAGCTCTCTATGCTCTCCAATAGCTTGGGCCAAGTGATCAATCCAACAACATAACAATACCTTAATAGTTCTCCCCTCAACCATGGATATGAGCTTGTATTTATAAGGCTCAATGGATAGGGATGGTTGAGAGATTAGTGGATGAGGTGGCCTTTAAGATCCTAGGATGAGGGATCTCAACCTCAATTGACCCACAATGATAGGGATAAGGGAGGACACGAGGCTCATCATCTAGAAGCCTCGAGAAACTTCTATTTTTCCCTTTTGACCCAGGGTACCACATTTGTCCTTCAATGACAGAGTAGTTCTGGTAAAAAATGCTTATGGACTAAGGGCCATAAGTGATGGCACTGCTTGTGGACAACAAGGGATAGGCGGTGTGAAAAAGGTACCACTCCTGGACAACAGGGAAAGTGCGGTACTGAGCACTTTTTGTGAAATATTGACAAATGGTATGAATTTCCACTCCAAGTGCTGGGATTCAGGGCAAGTATGTATTTCAAAGGTATTATCACATGATGGTGATAGGATTTTGGTATAACAGGATGCCCCCCAAATCATGAGTCTTAGAGGGATACGATAAATGAGAGCTTTGAGAGAACAAGTCATACCTACGAGGTGAAAATGTCAGCTCGATCGGAGCATGTTTTCAAGTAGGCATCTGTAGTACATTAGTATGTTGACTCATAGACACAAGTAACCAAACTCATGGCTGCAGACCAATACAAGGCAGATCCATGAGAGGAATAAACAAGCATGGCTACTAGAATACAGCGTAGATCCATGTGATAGAGGACTCAAACTTGGACATAGCTACCAGACATATAACATATATCTATGTCATACAAATGCAAATTTGAGCATATCCACAACCATACAAATGTGTATACATGCTAGATATACAAAACTCCATCGCAACCTAGGGAAAAACAATGAGCTCTTTAAACAAATACCCAGGGTCTTCATCTCGTCTTCCATAAACTACGATTCTATCCATGTGATTACAATGATCTAAATTCGAACATGGACGAAACCACTTGATTAGCGTCCAATGATGTGAACTGTTAACAAGTGCGAGGGAGATCACCATTAATGTCAATGATTCCCAAGGTACTCTAGTACAATCTATTGAGTGTGAATAGATGTCCTGATTTCAAACACCTAGTCGATTCTATCGATCAAAGGTTAATGATGTGAACCTATGTCGAGGGTGAGAGAATCTATCATTAAGACATACAGATCTCAAGGTACTAAATATTGTTTCTAATACTATTTCCCAGATGATGAGCTGATGTCAACAGGAAAAAGTCTCATCGAAGGAGGGCCATGATGAGTCCCACATCGATGACACAAAACGCGAAACATATTTCTGGAATGATATGAATGTAGTAACCATATGATTGACTCAAAGATACTGAAACAAAGACTGTGTAGACTACAGAGGTAAAACTTCTTTAAATCCCCTTTGAACATTGGGTGATACAACAAAAAGACTTGGCAGCATAACTGAATAGGACAAACACACAATGCGACAGTGGACAATGCATTCATTTGAAAGACTCAAAGGAGTGACATGACTCATGAAAGTGGATCGTCACGAAGATCAATTGAATACCCAATTGACTGAGATGATGTGCAGACAAGTGCCATGTTCAAAGGTAATGACAAACAACTACCATTATTTACAAAATGATTCCCTTCCCATTTCCCCCATCATGATCGATGAGTGCCTCTTTTCGGTTTTACGAGTTCAAAGAGGGTAACAAACACTCGATATAGCTTGTCAAAAGACAAGTCCAGACTCATATGTTTTATGAACCTAAGAGAGGAGGGGTTCATTCCCAAAATGGGTCTCTCAATGTTTAATTTAACGAGTCCACTGAAAGAAAACTCAGTATCGTTCATGTTTAGAGAGTCTGAACGAATACGGAATAAGACTCCAAAGGGGTCCTTTTTCGTATGATTTAGTATCTAAGGCCCGAAAAAAGTGTAAAATCATACCTTAGAGAACGCTTCTAGTCATGATTGGCTGGAGTGTTCCCTTTTTGTAAATAGTCCTATCTGAACCGAATAAGAGATAACCTACCATCGGACGGATGAATATTCAACTGCTTTAACGAGCGTGAAGAAGACAAGATTGCTCGACAATCTTTTCATATTTAGGGAGCCTGAAAAGATTTTAAAGAGAACTCCATGAGGTTTCTTTACACAACATCAACGTCATATTTTACGAGCCTGGAAAGAATCAGAAATGGAATCGACAATTTTTTTCATGTTTAAGGAGCCTGAAAAAGAGGTGAAAAGAAGACTCCATGATGCTTCTTTACACAATGTCAATTTTTTACGAGCCTGGAAAGAAACTGAAATGGTCTCGGAACTTTGATACTAGGTTTAAAGAGCATGATCAAAGAGTCATAATGAACGCTCATCAACCTTTTTTGTTTTATGAAAGTGTGAAAAAACCATAAACAAACTTCCAAAGCTTCTTACTATAGTTCTCTTATCCTGTAATCGACTCAGAAACAAGTGTTAAATGCATTTATAACGAGCATTAAGGGATTATGACAGATAAACTTTGACTAAAATATGATTTTATATCAAAACTATAGTATGTCAGACCCAAAATGCCTATATAAGTCATGTAAATAGTAAAAAATCAAATCATTTCACTATTTACCCATAGTGGAGAGCACTTGGAGCATTTTCTTAGCCAGATCTTCTGCAGCTGATACCGGGATTTTCCACTGTCCATTTTGAGCATCGTCAATTGCAGGTAATGGCTAACACCCTATTATTTCATTTCATAGCGTTTATTTTGAATTTTGGTAGGGTTTTGGGCTCATATGGCAAGCCCTAAAACCTTAAAAGAGGGCACTACGACTACCCCTTGCAGGATACGCGGTACCACCCAAGAACCATGCCTATAACATAGTTTACAAGCAGTGCCACTGCTTGTCTCTAATAGTACACAAGCGGTGCTGGCCGTGGAGACTTTAAACTCATAGCATGAGCAATAATAAGTCATTCTTTTGATTTTTAATGATTAGGAATGATTCTAATGCATACTATGATTGTTTTTGACAGGTCTTGGTTGCTCAAAACATGGTGATATGGAAAGAAAGAACACATGGCAATGATGATGCCTTTGTAGAGAGAAATGCGGGTTGTATTGCCACATTACGGGACTGTGGGCTCCTGAATTTCTTCTAGACCCTAAGCATGGTGTCACATGAGCGGTTACTAGAACACATACTGCGGATGTGGAATCCAGAGCAATAGTATTTCGAGGTGGGGGCCCATATTCTTACAGTGGAAGTAGAGGATATCTACTTCTTGACTGGTCTCTCGAGATGAGGTGCCCCCATCTCACTGATAGGTTCCCATGGAGGGGATATTACCACTCAAGAGCTTATAGATTGTCATTGTGCTCCAGGGACGAGCACATCGGGGAAGAAGATCCCCATCAGAGTAGTGACAGATGGGCCCCTACAGACCATCCTATTTATTATGAAAAGGGTGGCTAGGAGTCAGGGTGTGCACTAGGATTCTAGGGCACACATGATATACGCCATATAGGCCATGGCACCCACGTTGTTCAATTGGGTAGAATCCATGCTTCCAATATTCAAAGATCAGCTGACTAAGTGTCGGCAGGGAGAGCTAAAGTAGTTTGGCTTTGGCTCCATTTTAGCCTGCTTCTTCTTCGAGTGGGTTCCATAGATGAGACATTAGGTGGTCTTCCGGATTCTGAGAGCATGGGACCCTTGTATGCTGATGTGGGTCCAGGTCATGG
>LPNX011126457.1:267355-315765 GCA_001517045.1 Pseudotsuga menziesii | reverse complement strand
AAACCATCTTGAAAATACTAAAAGCACACTGAAATTCAATCAATATACATATATACAAGATACTATCCAAGAAAGACCTAGGCATAGTACCTTTTCAGGTACAGCCCATTGTGAGGTTTCCCCAAAGGGATTCCATCATAATCAATGAGCTCGTAAGCTCCTTTCTCTAACACCTTAGAAATAAAAAAAGGTCCATACCACATGGACTCAAACTTACCCTTCCCTAGTTTGTCATATCTCTAATCATGAGTCAAGACTAGGTCACCCTTGTTAAAGACACGAGGTTGGACGAATTTATCATACTCTACCTTGACACATTTCTTATGTGCCCCACTAGCCAAGGAATCATCTCTTTGAGTCTCGTAAAGGTTACTCAAGTACAAAAATATTTCTTCCTCTGTGGAAGTGTCTGGGAGAATTTCGACGACAAGTTGTAAGGATGGAATCTGACATTGAATCGGTAAGACAGCTTCGAGTCCATAAACAAGCTGGAATGGTGTGAAACAAAGCATAGTTTTCAAAAATTTATTAATGGTCTCTACCTGACCATTAGCTTGTGTATAATACGACGTAGAGTTTTCATGGCAAAAACCTAGCTTGGCACTCAGTTCCTCCACCATTTGATTACGAAAATGGGATTCATGATCAGTAACGATGGAATGCGGAACTCCAAATCTAGCTATGACTTGATTGAACAAGAAGAGAGAAGCAGTATTACCATCTTCTTCATATGTAGGCATCACCTCAACCCATTTTGTGAAATAATCAATGGCTACAATGATGTAACCATGCCCCCCGACTGAGGTAGGCTTACAATGCATCAAGTCAATCCCCCATTTGGCGAATGGGCCAACGGGAATGATGAGGTGTAGCGGAGCAGGATGGGTGCACTTTTTAGGATAAAAGTGTTGACAAGGTAGGCATTTCTTAATAGCCTCATGACAGTCTTTGAAGACAGAAGGCTATAAATAGCCAATGCGAAGGATTTTCTGGGCTATAGCCATCCCAGATAAGTGACCTCCACATGCTCTAGAGTGGTAATCATTTAACACATGTTCAGCCTCCTCATGGGTGAGGCATCGCCAAAGAATAGAGTCAATCCAGCATCTATACAAGGTATCATTCAGGATGAGATAGTACTTTGCGTGGTGATGGATACGGCGGCGATCATCGTGGGATAAATGCGGCTAAAATACTTGTGTTTGGAGATAAATAAGCAAATCTCCATACCAAGGATCAGTAGTGCTAATCAGGAATAGGAATTCATCCAAAAATGAATCACTCAGCTCAGATTCCGTCGAAGCATAGGGAAGATCACACATAAGCTCGACAAAGACCAAGGATTTCTTTGATGTGGCTTTGGAAAAATCTAGATCAAACTCCTGAAGTATGGCTATCCAACGGGAGTACTTTCCCCCGAGCACCTAACGAGTCAGGATGTAATACATTGGGTTCTAGTCAGCCAATATGGTGGTAGTGCAGAGAAGAATGTAGTGACAAAAATTTTGTATAGCAATGACCGTGGCCAATGCTAACTTTTCCACATGTGAATAGTGAGTTTCAAAATCCATGAGATTCTTACTAGCATAATAAATCACGTGTTCTTAACTGTGGAGATTATCCTGCACTAAGACCATGGTGATGGTAGTAGCAGAGGAAACAATATACAAGAGAAAGTCCTTTGAATAATCTGGGGGGTGTATCACAGGTGAATGAGTCAGAGCGTGCTTAATATTATCAAAGGCACTGTGGGCCTAGTCATCCCAGAAGAATGGAGTGTTCTTCTTGAGGAGATGCATATAACCGTGCGTTTTCTCTGCAAAATTGCACATGAAACGACAGAGAAAGTTTGCCTTCCCTTGCAAACTTTAGAGTTCAAGGAGATTAGTTGGGGATGGTAGATCTAAAATAGCAGCAATATTCAAAGGATCGATCTGGATGCCATCCTTGGATACCACAAATCCTAGAAAACATCCCATCTCAACGCAAAAAACACATTTATGTGGATTGAACCATATATTATAATGGCGACATCTCAGGAATATGTCTCTAAGATGACCAAGGTGGTCCTCCCATCACTGTGAATGAGCAGGGAGGTTGTCAAGGTAAGGTTCAACAATATGTTTAATATCATGAAATGCATAGGACATCACACGCTAGAACGTGGCTCCAGCATTTTTCAAGCCAAAAGGTAACTTCTTATATGTAAAGGTTCCCCATGGGAAAATGAATGCCATTTTATGCTAATCAGAGGGTAATATCTCAATCTGATTATAGCCAGAGAATCCATCCATGAATGAAAAGATGACACTTCCAGCACAGTTGTCGATAATCTGATCGATGTGTAGGGCAGGAAAGTTGTCCTTAGGACAAGCTTTATTTAAATCCCTAAAGTCGATCCAGACTCTAATGGTGCCCTTCTTTTTATTGACAGGGACAACATTTGATACCCATTCCATCAGGGGTACAGGATAAATAAACCCGACTTTGAGAAGTTTCTCAATTTTAGCTTTAATAGATGCGGCTTTTCGAGGATGGACTTGCCTTAGTTTTTTCCTGACAGGTTTATCCATGGGATAGGTTTTAATCTCATGGACCACAATGGATGGGTCAATCCCTGACATCTCTTCATAAGACCAGGAAAAAATATCACGAAATTCTTTAAAAAGTGCCTTGTATGCTTCAGATTCGTCTGTCGAGCAGTTCTGCCCAACATGAACGTGCTCTATAGTATCAGCCTTGGCTGATATGTCAATCAGATTCTTCTAAGTAATGTTGCAAAGGTTTCCTTCATAATCTGTATCTTGCAACAATATAGGACTTTGGGGTACGTTGACAATATCAGTAGGAAACAAGGATGCAAAATCATGGCTAACCGAACTGGTGTTGGGGAGGAACATGGATCTATGATGGTGATCCTCCCAAATGGGCTCATCCACAGTCATGATCTCCATAATGGACTCATCAAAAGGAAAAGTCTTAGAGAGATAATCTAGAACAGGAAGAGAAGGTTCTAACCAATACGGTAAATGGTAAGGATCCGAAGCCACTAGATGACGGTCATCGGTGTGATCATCAGATAACGTTTGAATGGTGTCATACATAGCTTCATGTGGAAGCAATGAGGTTGAATCAACAACTTTTTTAACCTTAGCCTCATAATCAAATGAGGCGATCATATGGACTGTCGCGGTATCTGTGCTAGGAGGAGTGGATGGAAAAATCCCCACAAGGGATGAATCCTTCAACATGCCTACCCCAATCGACTGGTAAGGAGGAGGGGACTAGCCTAACATGGGGATGTTATTAGCCATGGAGGTAGTAACATCCGGTGTCCAAAAATCAAGCTGATTAATAGTAACAATTCTCCCTAGATGTGGAAATTAGACTGTTTGGAATACTGTTGAGGCGACAACAGTCATGGCATAGAACCAATTTATTCATAGAAGGAGGTTGTAATCTAAAGGGGCATCTACCATTTCTACTTGAATGGAAATGTTTTTTCCCCCCAGCTCGACCACTAGGGCTGATATGAGACCGTGGGGTTGGAAACCCTATTCATTAAAGGCCTTGAGGTTTGTAGGTGATCTTACAAGCTCGGGAGAGCCGAGAGTCTTCCAACAAGTTAGAGACAAAACCGAGGTTGAAGCTCCTTCATCTAGTACCGTTCGAAAAACTTTATTTCCCACTACTTTCATAATGATCTAAAAAGCAAGTTTATGCGGTAATCTAGGATTATAGTTCTCAACATTGAAATGAATCAAGTTAGTGTTATCCGGGTCTAAAGCTCTTAATGCTGTCAGCAATTTTTTGCGCTGTGTAGGGAAACTTTGGAGTACTTCTAAGGTAGACATTGTACAAGGTTCCTGAGTGAGATCTTCAACCAAATTATAAAATTGAGCAGCTCAGGAATTGGGATTAAAGACATCCTTCCAAAGAGTACTCGTAGGTGGACGCAAAATCATGTCGAGAGTAGGCTTCTCGATAGATAAGGGGACAGTAGACGAGGATTTCAGAGAACTAGTAGAGGGAGTTTTCCATGAAGAAGAATGATCTTCTTTCTTATCTACGGGTTTGTCATAATTTTGACTTCGAGTTTGTAGATTGATGGTATCTAAGGAAATCATACGAATTTCCTTTGATGAACTAGAGTTACCCTGATTAGACATGTGGTCTATCAGTTTTTGTTGAGAGGGAAAAGGATCCGTAAGTACTACAGGTGCGGGATTGGACTTCAGAAACTGGGAGATTTCATCCCGACGAGGACAATCCTTTGAAAAATGGTCACCCTGGCATAGCAGACAGGGATATTTTGCCTTCCTTTTCCCTTTATCATTATCACTGTTGGTTGATCTGGTAGTCTTTTGTTGGTTTCCATGTTTTTTATTTCTATTTTTACCTTTGTTTTTATTATTACCCGAGGTTTGAGTACTTTGAATGGAATTGACCTCGGCGGAAACCTTAGGATTCGAAGGAGTAGGGGTGGCAGTTTGGGGCTGCTTGGTAAGTTTCACTGTTGATGGGGACTGGATTGAACCAACAATCCTATCAATAGGTACTTCTGCTGGTGGCTTGGTGGGATCCGTTCTGGGGTGAGGAGCTTGAGGAATCAGGTCATAAAGAGTTCCAGACTGGGAATAAACCAATTCTAGGTACTAAGCCCGACTAATAGCCTGATATTCATTAATGGTACCGCCCATAGCCACATCTTGGGAAATAGGAGGAAACAAGGATTTGGTAAACCAATCAGCTAAGAACTGATCCAGAATAGGGGCCTTAATAAGCCTTCTCCACCTTCTCCACTCATGAATGTGATCGAATATGTGGGTGGAGGTGTTTTTTCGTAGAGAAGTTAAGATATTAGTGCCCGTTTCATAACGAATAGGGAGCTAAAAGTGTGTAAGAAACACGGTTTCCAACGAGCCAAAATCCATAAACGAATGTTGTGGGAGTCCAATGTACCACTTCGCAGCTATATTGGTCAAAGTTTGCTGAAAGAGTCTTAAACTGAATGGAGTCATCCATGAGGGAGTTTGAAGAACACCACAAATGGAATGTCATAACATGTTTCTTCGGATCGTCTCCCTACTTCCCAATGAATTTTGGAATAATCGATGGTAACATTACTAGAATGGGAGGCCATGAGGGATTGTGTCGAATGGGTTCATTAATCAACTTGGACAATTCAAGCAAGTCCAAATTTTCTAGGAAAGGTAACTGTCGGTTGGGTTGCACATACTGGTAACACTGATATGGCATATAATTACTAGTAGGACCATAAATTGACTGAAAAACAGGTTGCGGTGACGAAGAACTAACGAAAAATCCACCCGCAGGGGGATTATTTCGAGGATTAGGACCGCTAGGAACACTAGGGCCACCAGGACCATCGGGACCACTAGAACCACCAGGACCACCAGACCCTCCAGAGCCACCAGGAGGTAAACCTCCAGAGCCTCTGAAACCACTAGATGGAGGGCCACCATACCCTCTAGATCCATACAGAGGAAAGCCACCAGGCTCCCCAGGACCAGTAGGACCACTAGGACCAAAAGGAGGAAATTTTCCAGATCCTCCAGGACCATTAGGCCCCCAAGGGGGAGGACCTCCATAAGGTGGTCCTCTGGCACCTCCCACAGTATGTATAGGTATCCCTCCCATAGCTGGCATGTAAGACCAGTTGGGTTTCCCCCATGGTGTAAAAGTGTTACTAGGGTATGGAATTCTAGCATAAGGCATTCCTGTAGGATTGGGTGGATGATTACCTATAGGAATTTGATAACCATAACCTCCAGAAGTTTGAACAGTTACAGGCTATGCCCCCAAGGGATGACCTAAACTGGATGGGGGATTAACCACATTAGTATGGGTGGGAGGGACTTAAACTATAGATGGTTCTATGTTATATTTCTACCCTTGACTAGGTACAATTCTAGTGCCAGATAACGTAGGTCATGACAGGGGTTTCCCCCTGGCACTAGAAGGTACTGACGAAACGGGAAATGAAGGTTCAGCCCCAGGTGCAGAAGACCTGGGAGGATTAGGAATAGACATAACATGAGAGGTTATAGGAGTGGTAATTTGACCTGGGTTGTGTGGTGTCACTGCACGATCTATAATCGGTTCAATGGGTCTCATAGAATCGGCAAATGAACGATATCCCACAGGAACAGATGTGGAATGTGATGGTTTCGGGCCTCATAGTTCATCTATTTGCTTTTCAATATCCTATGCACAAAGAATGGCAGAACAATATTTCCTACATTCTTCTTCATATTCAGAAGAGTTTAAACGGGTTCCAAATGAGGCAATGGGCTATCCTATAGAGGTATCCCAAAATGGAGCATTGGGACCATAATCCGGACGGGTTGTATCATCAACATGACCTTCTGTGGGAGAATGGAATGAGGTATTTCCCTAAGAAGGTTGTTGGACCAAGGGAGGCAAGTGTGAAGAATATGGTACTCCACTTTCTGCAACCACATTATATCCCACTTGGGAGGCAATAGCATCTCCTTGATCGATAGCTTCCATTGGATTTTCTCTTGAACCAAGAGTAAAATCAGGTGGCAAGCCCCATACTCTTCTGTACTGTATTAACTTAGCCAATTTGTACAGTTCCTATCTAACTGAGGGTCTGAAAATCTAGAAAGCACACCCAAAAAAAAAATTCCTTACACAAGCTATAGGTCAAAACAAGCACACTTAAAATGATAGGAGGAGTTCAAAAAGGCAGGTCTCTCACCAGGATTGTCAAGAAGGTGCCACTCGCGATATACCTCAAGGGTACGTATGTAGTAATCTCCCTGAATGTTTTTTTTAGTGTATGGCTCCAAGAAATAAGGTCAAAGGGTTTTTCTTAGATGGATAGGGTATCTTAGTGGGGTCTCCCTTTATACTCAAGGTACGTGGGAGCTTGAATCAGTAGTAGTGTTGTCGAATACATAACCGTACAGAAGGGGCCTTCCAATATACAATCGATTATGTGAAGTACCTTTATATATACCTCAAGGGTACGTGAAAGTCTGTTCGATATACCAATGGTACGTGGAAGAACCGTGCAAGTCCCGGGATGTAATGCGAACAAAATAACAACAACTCCTACGCTTAACAACGCTCGAGCACGTCTCTAACCTATCACTCCAATTGCTACATAAATTTTAACCTATAACTACCATTAATTTTAAAGTGGACAGTTAGGTGAATGCATGATGGTTTGACAGAAAAGTACAACCATGCAATATGCTTGTGCAAATATTTCACTTTACCGTTCAGTATGCTTACTTACGGGAGGGAAAGAGAGTATTTTCTTTTGTTTCAAAACCAAAAAATACTTCCAAAAAATAGTCTTGAACACAAAATCAAAGACAAACAGTACTTTTCCAAACTAATTTCTCTTTTCTGAAAGCAATAAGAAGGGGAAGAATCTCTTTTCCTAAAATAAAAACAAAAAGCACACTATATGCAAATGCACTCTATTTTTTCAATTTTCTCAAAACATAAGCAAATCTAACTTAAAAATACCATATTTTTTATTTTGATTGAGATAGTTCTAAATGCATAAGAGACGAAAGAACATGAAGATCCTAAAATCTTGTAAAGCCAGTCAGAGAACCAATGTCCAACGCTCAATGATGATAACCTAGTCTTAGTCAAAAAAATTCTTTTTTAAAGGAAGGAAAAAGAAGTTTACTATGCAAACAATAAATGAAACATAGAAGCTAATCTAGTGTTCTTCTTCTAGTCTATATAACAAAAATGAAAAGAGATCTTACTAACACCCTACGCTTTTCAAAAAACAAGAAATCCTTTCGCAAACACAACCAACAAGCATAGAAGCAGATGAACAATCAAAAAGCCTAATCTAGCTTTTGAATTTCTGAATCAAACCAATATTAAACCATAAAATTTTCAGGCCACAAGCATCAGATTCTGTCACACAAGCCTGACAATGCAGGACTAAAAGAAACACATCTCAATTTTTTACAAAAAAAATGAGGAAAAAGGGCCTTGGAATGATGCCTACCTGGCACCGCGCTTCTTAGGTGTTGACAGGGTGGTTCTATCCCAGTACCGCTTCTCACCAATAAGATATAGGTGGTGGCACTGCGTGCTTCCCACTCTCTTCAGGTGGTGGCACCGCTCCTCGTACACTGCATAGGTGTGGTTCCCTGTAGAAGACCAAAACATAAAGAGAACGATAGATCAAGTCAAAAAGGACTAGATCAAGGAAAAAACTGCTAGATTGAGTATGGAAACAGAGCATAAAAGGTCAAAATGACTCATATCTGAATAGATCTGGAAGTTTCAAACCCAAATTGACTAATTCAGAAAGCATATCTGACTAAAGAGAGTTGGAGAAAGAGCCTGGATTCGAACAAGAGTTGAGAACTGAGGAAGATCAGAACAAATAATACATAAATCTATTCCCTAGCAAAGTCACCATATTTGTTAGCTGGAATATTTCACCTTCTGTGGACAGTAAGGTGTTCCACTGGTTTGAATGGTTCAAATCCGGAACAAATGAAGGATAGAGGTTGAAGACCCTCCCTGGATGCCATAGATACCTAGAATGTGATGCTTCGATAGTAACCCTATGTACCTGCAATCAGCTTAAACACACAAACAAATCAAAGATGCCAGAATATAATCTACAGATCCATGTTAGTGACTAAGGAATCTAACGACATACATGTGAAATAAAACAACAACAATAATGTGGGATGGAAATCAACCTTCATTAAGATAAAAATGGAGAAGTTTACAACCAAGCCTTAGTGTTGACATGCATCTCCATGAAACCAAGCACTCTCATCCCCATAAGCTCTGACTCTAGCTCTCTATGCTCTCCAATAGCTTGGACCAAGTGATCAATCCAACAACATAACAATACCTTAAGAGTTCTCCCCTCAACCATGGATATGAGCTTGTATTTATAAGGCTCAATGGATAGGGATGGTTGAGAGATCAGTGGATGAGGTGGCCTCTAAGATCCTAGGATGAGGGATCTCGAGCTCAACTAATCCACAATGATAGGGATAAGGGAGGACACAAGGCTCATCATCTAGAAGCCTCGAGAAACTTCTCTTTTTCCCTTTTTACCCAGGGTACCGCATTTCTCCTTCAATGACAGAGTGGTTTTGGTAAAAAAATGCTTATGAACTAAGGGCCATAAGCGGTGGCACCGCTTGTGGACAACAAGGGATAGGCGATGCGAACAAGGTACCGCTCCTGGACAATAGGGAAAGTGCGGTGCTAAGCATTTTTTGTGAAATATTGACAAATGGTATGAATTTCCACGCCAAGTGCTGGGATTCAGGGCAAGTAGGTATGTCAAAGGTCTTATCACATGATGGTGACAGGATTTTGGTATAACAACTGGCACGAAAATACAAGGAAATAGTAAAGAAATAAATTGAGAATATGCTTACAGCTGGAATTATTTACCCCATTGATCAAGCTAAGTGGGAGAGCCCAATTGTTTTCCATCCTAATAAGCATGATCTAACACTCCTGTGAATCTGTGTCAACTTCAGAGAACATAATAAATTAACACTCACATACCCATTTTCGACTCCTGTTGTCATTGAAATTATTAATTAAGTTGCCAGATGCGAATGTTATTCATTCACGAACGTATTTTCAAGATATAAGCAAGTACCCATTGCTAAGTAAGATCAAAATAAGACTACATTCGTCTGTGATTCTGTATCATTTGTGTATATAGTTATGCCATTTGGATTGAAAAATGCACCAGTTGTATTTTGAAGAATTGTTGTCAAAGTATTTCAAGAACATATCTACAAAACTATGTTTGTATACTTCGACAACTATACGATTTAAGCCATATTGAAAGATCACTACAAATGGCTAAGACTTATGTTGGAGACATGTCGACCAATACAATTATCCCTAAATATCAAGAAATGCATATTTACAACTCTGATAGGAATCATGTTGGGGCATGTCATATGTAAAGAAGTTATTAAAGTCGACTATGAAAAAATAAAAAACATTCTTGACTTGAAGCCTCTAATCAATCCTAAACAAGTAAGAATTTTTATTGTACATACATGATACTATAGGAAATTTATTCTGCTCTACTCTAACATGACTTATCCCTTAGAAGAATTATTAAAAGAAAATCAAGAGTACCAGTGAACTAATGAATTCCCTAAATCATTCGACATCTTAAAAAACAAATTAGTCGAATCGCCCATACCAAGGTTTCCAAACTGGTCGATCAAATTCCATGTACATATAGATTCTTTGGGAATAACAGTCGGTGAAATCCTAACTCAACCTAGAGATGATGGAATGGACTATCCAAATGCATATAGCAGCAGAAAAATAAATAAAGCATCAATGAATTATTCAAAAATAGGAAGAGAACCATTGGGAATGGTATTCACACTGTAGATATACCGACATTATCTACTTGCTAACCCATTTGTATTTTGCATAGACCACCTAGCACTAAAGTAGTTGGTCACCTCTACATCATGGGAGAATTTGTCGATGGTTGTTGTTATTCCAAGAATTTGAATTCGAAGTCATAGTATGATTAGGAAAAACAAATGTTGAACCCGACCACTTGTCAAGAATACACACAGGTGAATAACCAACTGGAATTGAGGACGAATTACCAGATGCTCACTTATTTAGAATTGAATTTGTACCATCCAAACTAGTAGAGATTTCTCAATTCTTGGAAGAAGGACAAGCTCCAGAAGGAGTGGATGAAAAGAAAAACAATATCCTAGGATTAAAGATGCACTCTACACAGTCACATAAATGGATTTCTCTGCAATCTTGGACCAGACGACATATTACGACTATGTGTTCTCGACTACGAAATACAAAGTATAATCAATCAAGAAAATGATGGACTGACATGAGGTCACTTTCAAGATGACACAACAACAAGAAAAATCCAACAGTCAGGAGTATGGTGGCCAACCATACATAGAGACTGTCGAGAATTTGTGAACAAGTGTGATCGATGTCAACGACTTGGTTGACCTTTACCAAGCACGGAAATTCCCCTAATATCAGTGAATCCAAGTTTGACCTTTGAAATATGGGCCATTGATTTCATTGGGCCATTTTTGAACCTGGTAGAAGGACGAGAGAAATATATATTATCAATGTGGTCGAATATGTTACCAAATGGGAAGAGGCAAAACCTGTCAAAACTTGCTCAAGAAAGATAGCCGCTAGATTTATAAATGAAAATATCGTCACAAGATTTGGATGTCCATTGACCTTGATCAGTGATCAGGGGTCACATTTTGTAAATAAAACAATCACCATCTTAACAAAAGAAATTTTGATTTAGCATCGAAAGAGCACAACATATCACCCTCAATCCAACGATGCATTGAAGCTTTCAACAAAAAATTAACCAAAGACCTAATGAAAATATGCAATAATAAAAAGGATGAATCGGATGACAAGATACATGTCATACTATGGGGATACAGAACAATGTACAAAATATCGACATGTAAGACCCCGTTCAGACTTGTATAAGGACAAGAAGCGATCGTTCCTTTACAATTTTATCAAAAAACACATATGATTTCCAAACAACTGCATGTTGATGTTAAACACGCAAGGAAAGAAATACCAGCACAGCTATCCAAACTCAAAGAACACCGACTAATAGAAATACAATACCAAGAAATCCAAAAACAACAACATAAAGATTGGCATGATAGAAATATAAATAACAATAATATCTTAGTTGGATATCTCACATTACTTTACAATATCCAAGTTTAATGGAATCCTAAAAATATATACACTAAATGGATGGGCCCATTTATTGTCAACTAAATCAATACCAATGGATCAGGTCGACTGAAATTACTACAAGGAAACATGTTTCAGAAACTTGTTAACGGTGGCCGACTAAAATGCTACAAAGCATAAAAAATAAAAAAAATAAAAAATAAATGGTTATAACTAAAAATGTCAGTTAGAAACAAATACTACAAGAAAACAAATATAGAAACTGGAAGAAACCAAAGACAAGTATGTTGGAAAGATCGTCATGACAAGAGACTAGAGAAATAATACCGACAAAAGCGATGTAAAAAGCAGCAAAACACAATCATGGCAATACTAGCGATGATATGAGAAGCACATTTACGAAGTGGTAAATAGAGAGTCTCAACTACATCCACATGAAACCAACCAGCATAGCATGAGAAAAGGTAAAGAAACACATCGACACTATAATTATGAAGAGAAAATGGTCCTATCAAGTCATCATGAAAATTGACACATAGAGATAAAAAATTAGAATGCATAAAAAAAACGTCGATGAGTTGTCTTTCAAATCTAAGTCCCTCACATGTACCACAATTAATACCACCACTCGCTATGCATTCTTCGACCCACGACAACTCCGCTATAAATAATGCATAAGAGGAGACTTGAATGTTATTCTGCGAAGAACTTAAGCATTAGAGTGTCGAGACAGCTGAACCCATAGAGAAAAATTCTGATTTGGAGAAATATACCAACAAAATGGCACCAAAGAAGTCAAAATCAATACCAAATCCGTGACCAACAAAATCAAACATCTTGAAAAAGACAACACCCCACTGGATAGCATACTGCACAATATACGGAACGCCAAAGTTGTCAAACACCAGTGGAAATGAATTTGGAATGAAATCATTGATTGGGGAACTGAAACAAATGGGTGATAGAGAGATAAAGAACAAATTTTAAGATCTAGCACCATCTTAAATTACATGAATGCACCATTAATTTATAGTTTCGCGGGAATGAAGGAAGTCATTTCCCAATTCATCATAAGTCGATATCACAATATAAAATTATATTTTGACACACCTGTCGAGAATAACGGTGACCTGATTAGCCAAATCACCATATTTTCGAACAAAGGAGATATTGTACCCATTCAACCAAACCCTGCATTAGTCAAAGAAATCACAAGCACCCCCGTAGGGAAGAACTCGAGAGGGTTGGTAGTCAATCAGATACTATATGGTACACATAATACAACAACAAAAATCATGTCAGTTGCATTAACAAACACTGGTCGAGGATACAAAATTAAGCTTGACATGCTTGAGGAAGTGCAAAATGTGGAAACAAGAGGGAAAGTGTACCGTTGGGACAAACTCTTAGCATAAATAATCTGAAATAATTTCACTAAATGCCAAGAAGAGGGGACACAAATTCAATATCCATCACTCATAATATGGATCGCCATGACCCATATTCAACCAGTAGGGGTCAAATACTTCACTGCACCAAAAGGACCAATCATGTGGAACTTCAAAGCATTTTCCCCAAGTGGATCCCGACTTGGTGCCACCATAGCCAAGATCTAGCTAGACAACTTGTTCCAGCCTCTGAAGGCGCAAACAACTAGATGGAGAGTGGCACAACACGTTCTACAAACTCTACCATTGACTACGCATATCCAAATTTCCATGGATAACATGTTGGTTCGGTACTTAGAAGGAGCAGTAGGGGAAGCAAAATAACTTGACCTCTATCCCATGGTCGAGGAAATTTTTGAAGAGCTTAGTCGACAGTCCAACACAAAACTGGAATTACTACCACTAGAAAAATGTGTCGATCATCCAATGGTTGAACCCTTGACATATGCAGAGAATGAGGAATACTATGAAGCCCAACTTCACTTGAATACATTTACGCTCTACCCTGGCCAGAACGATGATATCAATCCTTTAGGGATTGATCTGACAACATATCAACAACAACAAGATAGAGAAAAATATTCAGAGGAGAGAAATCCATCGGATACTCCGATATCGAAGTATGCACTAACAAATAATAATATATGTCGAGTAGTTGATGAACTATTACAAGCATGATAGAACAAAAAAATAAAAACACAAGGAAAATGAAAGTGAAATATTATCCTTCAAGAGTTGACTAAAGATGACAACTTTGAATTGTTTGATGGTGCTACACAAATACTAGGGAAGGTTGTCGCAAAAGAAGAGAAATAACAAGTTTAAGCAGAAGTACCACAAAAGAAAGTTAATTTTTCCACTGCACCACCTATCGATCTCACCAACATTCCACCACCACCATCCCCTACCCCCATTATCAAATAAGAATTCATACCAAATTCCAAAGCTACCATGTCTCCGAACTTAATCCCTCATTTTTTACAACAACCACCTACTCCCTTAAGAACAGGAATCCAAATTGATAGTAACCTGCAAGAGTTCATCATTCAGCTACCCTTAATCCTTCCCTATTGGAAAAAAATGATAATAAAAATACCAGTTGTAGCTGACTTAGGTCATAAGTCTACCTTATCTCTACCTGAGTCTAACCTACCCAATCTTCCACCACCTTCTACCTCTGAATCACAAATTGTCAGATATACGAAACTATCTTATAGAAAAATACCAATCCGACAAGCAATACTGTTACACAACAAACCTCATATTTCATTCCCTGACCTATCGACCAACCTTCCCCAGCATCGTCCCAGATCTTTTTTGACAAACTGAGTCCCTCCAGCTCCACTATCAAACCATCAAATAACTTACTTGATCTCCCATAATCAACATCTAAACATATATCAACAAGCAATGTTGAAGAACCTTTGTCGTAATAGAGCTTGGACCTATCTGACAACCATGACTTACCTCCATCACTTCCACATCAAACTGACTCAACATATAGCCTGATTCCACCCCCAATTTTTTTACCAATCCATCATGATACTACCAGTCTAATTCCACTGAACTATGTTGATGATACTACCACAATTCCAGCCACAAAACAAACTCAAGAAGCACCAACACCATAGAAAACAACGGAGACAAAGACAGTGACTGAAAAACAGAAATCCCCTAAGAAACAAAATGACAAAGAGCAAGAAAAAAGGAAAAGAAAGAGAAAGAAAGAGAAAAAGGAAACCAGAAGCAGCAGCAGCCACGTCTTCTTATACACATAGATCAATTCGTTATGGTTGCTACATTCAACCCCCAGAAAGAAAAAGAAGAATATCTGTATTTTCTTATAGATGCAATTGACTGCAAGCACAAAAATAGAAGAATAGAAGCCAAAGAGCACATTGAAAAACAATAGAAAGACCAATCCACATTCTTGACTAACTGTGAAAACTTAGCACAACAAATTATACCGATCTCGTCAACGACCGACTCCAAAAACCATCTTGAGAAATCTTACATTATATTTGAGAGTGTCGTTTCAACCCTATAGGAGAAACTGAATAAGAAACGATAGGATCATGCCGAAGAAACTTATATTCTACTGAGAAATCGATATACGACCTTTATAGAAGCACACAACATGATATAACAATACGCCTCAGAATCTGTTGTAACCATAGAAGTTTTGCGGAACTAGTATACACATTATGACAATGTGTTTGAACAAATGCAAACGATGCACAAACTTATCGATTCACTATAATAACACCGACAAGATACCAGTGAAGCATTTGCTCGAACCATTGATGACCAGCTCATCTTAGAAATCAACAAGTTAGCAAAATTGGAAAAAAAGGAAGATCGGTGGATTATCCAAGCTTGACTAAGTCTGTCTAAAGTCAAAAATATCATCCCACAGCTCCAATGACTTCTCTCTACCACCAACCAAAAAACAAGACTCCTGGGGCCAGACATGATCAACATTCTTGATTTAGATATGCACGAAAAGATAGAGAACCTGTCTAGCCTCACCACTCTCACGATCAACATCCAGAATGTACTACATGCATGGGAATAATTTCAGCACCACTTATCAATCTCCACATAATCCATTGTCTAAGTATGTGTCCAACAACATCAATCTACCAGTACCATCTTTCCAAAGCAGTAGCAACACATTTTTCCATTACTCAGATAGAAATTTTTTTCCATATCCTCATTTCTTCGAGACGAAGAAATATTTTTAGGTGGGGAAGATGTTGGAGCAGCCTAAGTCAGATAGCCTACTAGGTCCTACAATCACTACTTGTAAAAAATATCAATATATAATGTCGACCTCCACAGGTCATGTCGATTAGTTGAACCGACGGGTAGTTATGTAACCTCTTGTAAATCATATAAATAGGTTATAGAGTTGAATATATAATTGATTCGATATGATGTAATCAATCTTGTTCTTGTTGAGTAATAGAAATACATGGTGTTCCATCAACCATTACTTTTTTATTGTTTATATTATTTCTTATATAACCTATAATATGTATCACTGGTAATTATGCAATTTGCTTGACTACAACAGACCTCACTTATTTTCCTATGGAGTTGAGTTTTGTCAGGTATGTTGATTTGATCCAATTTGACTTCCATCTCTAACACTTCACCGTCAGTTATAACTGCAATTTTCAAAGTATTTTTATATGCGTCCTTTGCTCCAAAAAATGACACTTTTTATTCTAACAATTGTCTAACTTGAGGGAAGAATTTATGTGTTTATTCAAGAAATTGTTTTGTTTCCTATGTATTGTGAAATAAAATCAGTTTTGGACTTATACTAGGAACTTGCTCCAGTATTTTGGACATCTGGAAATCAATACTGTTTCAAATGTATTGTTGGTTGTTGAAACATGGCATTCTCTCCTAAATTAATCAAGCTATTCTCTTCCAAATAAATGATATCCTTCTGCTAATCCACTTTGATCTTTTTACTGGAGACCTCTTCATCAATGTACATACTACTTATCTCTGAAATAGTCCTCTTATTTGCATAATTTGACTTAGCTTGTGTTTGGACTAATAGAGTAAGATAACTTTCTTGATCAACATTAAATTCCTTTTTCACTTCCTAGTTCCAATTAAAACTTAAAAAATTATCAATTTTATCCAATCCCTTCACCGCTTCATGTTCAAATGCCTTATTCTTATTATGTTGTCTTGTTTGGGATATGACTTAGTGGGGGTCATATTTAATCTTTTCAGCTATCAATAATTTCATGGCTTGTAACATTTTTTCTATTATGGGAATATATGCTTTATTCTTAATGACAAATGGCCCAATATTGAAAGGAAAATTGAAATCATAGGAATTTTTAAGGTTGTGAAAGTGCTCATCTTCTGAGTGTAATATTTTCCTAACAAACTCAAGTGAAAAAATCCTTTGGGTTAAAAAGGCTGGTAGAATATCAGGTGCTTCAGTTAATCCTTAAACCTTTATAATAGTCTACTACCTATATAGAAACCAATCTGTGTTCTTCTTTCTGGGGCCAATTGTAGGATTTTCTTCGTGTCTTATAGTACCCTTAGTAATTTAGCATTGAAAATGTTTATGTATACCGCTAACATGATTATGTTGATGAATTCAAACATATTGATATGTTTTGAAAGGTTTGAAGAGAAAATTTTATCCAAAAACTTCAAGTCTTCCACATTAGAGCATATGAACATGTACAACAAATATTCTTGATATACAAAGTTCTTCAGAGTGTGGAAATTCACTAGATGAGAATGTATTACCTTAAATAGGAATTCATCAATATTAAAACAACTGACTTGACCTGACTTAAACTGACTCACTTTCACAAGGAATCCTAACATGACCTCAAAAAAAATTTTATTATTATCATGACCCTAAATTCGACTCAATAGAGACAAAACTAATTGCACATTTTCCTGGAAAATACTGACATCAAATGGAAAAGAAATATCTTCAACAGAATGACTAAACTTCAATACTTTGGAAAAGAACTCATTTTTCTTCAGGGATACATTCTCTGTAAACCCTAATAAATTCTTCTTCATTAAAGGTTTCGTGGTTTTGGTTAAAAGGATTAGGAAACCCTAAACACTCTCTAACAGAGTGTCAGTTCACTCAACAGATAATTTTGGACTCATTAACATTCATAATATTTCTCTCTTACTGAGAATAATTGGTTTCACACCAGCAGAAAAATTCTAGGAAATGGAGGGTTTTTACAAGACTAAAATAGTAAAGGAAATATCCAAAAACATTCAAAATCTCAATTCCTTGTGACTTGAGCCTATTTAACTTCTCTTTGTACTGACAAAAAGTATTGACTCACAGAATGGGGTCAAAAACATCCCCTTCTCTATCAACTATAAATTCCTTTTTTTATCCATGTCTTTGCAAAGTAGAATAGACTAAGAAGAATCTTCCATTGGAGAAAAAATGAAAGGTTGTAGAGTTTTTCCAACCTACCTATGGTGTAGTGGAAGAAGGCTGGAGATAACTTTAAATCTGTCTGACAGGGAAAATAGGTGTGTTGTCTATGTACAATTTTGTCATCAAAATAATAACAAATAACCCCTTCTTACTTTTCAAAATGAGATTTTAAATAAACAAAGGTAGTTTCGGAGCCAGATGAAAGTGGTTAGTTGTGACCTCTTTTTGTAGCGGACTCCACAAGAAAGTTCCACATCGTAAGTGGTTTAAATTCCACTACCACTTCAAAATTTTAATTCTCGTGAAAGTTGCATCAATGGACTATACAACAGTAGTTGATGGGACCCAACTTTGATCCAAACCATTGATATTATACACCACTTTATCAACATTTGACTTTGAAAACTTTTAGCACTCCATCACTTTATCTTCAGTCATGGTTCTCGATTAGCTGCACTTTGGACCTTTTTTTTGTAAGGCTACATTAGATATAAAATTTCAGCATCGAGAAAAATATACAAAATTACAGAGATATTCACATCTTGACCTCATGGTGTTCTGAGTAGGTAGAACCACCAACCCAACCATGCAAAAATATTGAATAAGTTTCCAAGTTTTAAACAAAAAACATGCCCTCCCAACAGAGGGAAAAATGGGCCTGAAATTGTTAGAAGAGATTAAAGTATATAAATATAAACCTAGTGCTAACAGTACTACAAGCTAACAACCTATCTATCATAGAAAGCCAAAAAACTAAAAGACACAATAATTATTTTCTGAAGCATAAAAACCTCTTTTAATTCGAGCGTTCGCCCTGTACAGAGCCAGAGTGTTATTTAGTGATGGGGAAAGTCTTGTATTCTAAACTCAGTGAATCTTTGAAATGTATCTTGAAAGGAATAGGATCCCTTTTGCATGGAATTACTAGTTCTCCCAGCTACAGAAGTCAATTTTTTCAAGTAGTCTCTCTGGATTGCTCGGTCGGTAACAAAATTTCAGGGATTGGTGCTTCTTCTAGCTCCTGAGGCTTTCTACATTGGCCACTAGTATATACATACTCCTTAGGCACACTTAGAGAAATAATTTTGGTGAAATCCCCCCGCTCGGATTGGATTTTTGAAAACCCACCACCTCAAACCTTTTCTCAAGCAGGGTTTGGCCCCATTCCATATTATCCTCCAATTTTCTCAAGATTTATACAATTTGATCCATGCTTAATCTTATGTCTAGGGTGGAAGTATTATAATTTTCCATTGTGTCTAAAATTCTTCCATTAAAAGACCCAACATGTTTTTTACCATCCAGTAATGATTTATTTTACCTAACGAACTCGCCAAAGCGAGCTGGTGGGAAACTATACCCGCTTTCCAATCATCAATTAGATCTCTGGTTGAAGCATAGATTGAGTTTATATAACCACCACCTCCATCTTTTACATAACCTCAACTTCTCGAGCCTCCATAGCCGCTACTCCCCCACCTAGGCTTACCCCTCTTCCTAGTGGTCATGGTGTGGATAGAAAACCAAACAGAAAGAATTCCGAAATGTAGAGAAAGAACCAAGTGATTCCAATACAACTCCATTGCTAGGTTTCCAAGCATATAAATTTCTTCCACAACATGAAGGAGTGGTTCAACAATCCCTTCACCATGAATGTTTATTTTTCCCAAAGCTATCATTCCCCGCACATGAGTAGCCATCATCGTATGCAACATTAAGGTTTCCACTAAATGAAATATGAGGTTTGTTTAAGTCACCCACCCTCATACCACTTGTTAGTGTGTGGGATAGAAACTGGCATGTTGTCCACAAGCCGACATGTGGTTGGCACCCACATCTAGGGGTTGCGCTCTGGACTTACCTTCGCTCCCTTTTTCAAAATTTCACCCTAAGAACCCATTTTCATTAACCTATGGTCATAACTATCAGTCATCTATGTTTCAAACTTAGCTATCATTTTCATTCAAACTTTCCTCATTCTAATACGAACCGCTTTAAAAATTATTGCCCCCAAAATACTTGTATGTGTCAACATGATGCATTATAGTCTAAATGTTATACCTATTGTTAAGTATTTCTTGATAACATTTTATTCTCCTAAAATTCTTATCTCTTTCATATTTATTTCAATGCTTGCTTTTGTTGTGGTGATATTTCTCCTTGCTTATGAGGTTTAGATGCAAATCTTATGAGATTATTGAGGTCCCACTCCTTTTTTTGTTATTCGATGCATGCATGAAAAAAAACTAAGGATTTTTTTATTGGATAGTATTGAAATGAAAGCGACACTAATTAGACATACCCCTAAGCCCCCTTCTACCTCTTGTTAATTCCCCTCCCACAACCCTGGTCATATCCCTCTCTCTAATCCCCCTCCTACAACCCTACCCATATCCCTCTCACTAATCCCCCTCCTTCAACACTACCCCTATCCTTCTCACTAATCCCCCTCCTTCACAAAGCTCACCCATGGATAATCCTACCATAAAATTAATATATCTACAAAGTTCTACATAACCCACAAGGAAACAAAGATATATTTTACTGATGACAAAATTCAGTAAGTTCAAGAAGCACCGACGGGTGAATTTCTTAAATTGCAACACAACCTAAACATATTGAGTTATATGAAACAAAATTTAGTAGTTCTTTACATTAAAGGAGACATAATATCAGTTTTAATGTGAATCTTTAACAACAAGACAATCATGCATACAATAATAACATAAGAACCCCATTAACTATTGCTTTAATACAAGAGCTTTGGAAATTATGACAAAAGCAAATTCAATTTGAATTTTTGACATAATATCTAACATTCAATCATAAAAGAGTATCACATATACTAGATTTGGAATCAAATACATTGCAACAATATTTATTATCTTCTCGTGATATCTCTCATACAAAATGGACAATATTACATAGGATGGAACAAAGAGGAAGAATCTTTGTTGGAATCTGCATCATTAATCTCGGATAAAAGGATTTACAGGGAAAAAATGCACATAAGACTCAACATATTACATTGAAAACTTATATTCCTAAAAATTCCATACTTAAGCTCTTAGCTCGATTTAAATTATATAGGCTCTGTGTATAACTAAATATATTCACCCTTGATATTGAATCATAACATAAAAGTAATATCTTTTTTACTAATTACTTTTTTCAATTGACTAAAAACAAATATCACAAGGCCTTCAATTTTTCTTTCTAGAACCACCTGTCTTCTTCCCTTTATCAAGTCTTTGTTGTTGATGCATATACTATTAAGTTGGCATGGTGGGGTAACCTTGAGGTATGCCATCTTGACTCATTTTCTATAACAATTATGCATATGATTGTACTCTAGTTGGAAACTATCCTTCAAGTGGCATAAAAAGGATTGGGTTTTTTTGTCCCGCAAACTGCTGAGACATCTGAGGTGTCTATGGAATGTTGGATTGCTCACTTGGAATTTGACCTAAAAACTGCCCTGATGATTGTGCTTGAGCAAGAACTACGAGTTGATAGTATCTCGTGACTAATTGCAGTCTTTTCCTCATGGAATAATGTGTGTTCTTAAGTTTTATAATGTCAATTATGTGTTTGAGTGCCTCTCATAAGACAAAGGTTCAATATATTTGAAAATAGTCTTCAACCTTATCCATATTTGGACACATGGTATTAATCTGCTCATTTATTTCTCTCCACTAATCACTCCTTCTAGGATCTCATGTTGGAGCTCTTCATCTCTCTTCTATGTCAAAAGTGAGTAGTATTATTCCTGAAAATAAAATTTTGTATTACCATCGCAAAGTGAGGGTAGCCCCAATTTTGTTACTACACTAAACATGGTTTTAAAGGAGGAAATGTCATATGCAAGTTGATTGGTTTTGTTTTGCATGGATCTCAACATATTTTATTCCAGTTTCATCTATTTGGCTATTTGATTATTGATGTTTTTATTTTTAATTGCAAGTCTTCCAATTGCTTATGATTTCTACTATTTAGATACTCAATAGTCTTTCTGGATTGTGTTGGATTATCTACCATTGTTATATCCACCTGCTTCATTTCTTCTTTAGTTGACTTGTAAGTTTCCATTTATGCCTTCATCAGCACACAAAAATCCAATTTGGGCATGAAAAACTATGAAACCTTGTCCCATAGCTCATGATTTACTCTTCTGAGTAATTATCCTCCTTCTGAATCCAATTCTAAATAAGCTACTTGACCTTTGAGGTCATCAGTCTATCTTTTTAAATATGAGATGTGATCATCCTTATTACTGATACCCCCCTCTAGCTCATCTATTTTATCATTCTTCTGATTGAGTTCATCCTCCAACTCTTTTGTTTTGGTATCCTTATCTTATTCTATTCTTGCAGGCTCTAGAGTGATGTTATCTTCCTCCATGTCATCGACATTGACTACCTCTACCTAAACTCTGGGTTATTTAGGTTTTCTAGCACTTGGTTCCTCTTCTACTGAACTTTTTTCTTCATGTATAGAGGAATATACAACTGGAATTCCTTTCTTCGTGGATATAGAGGTTCTCTCCATTTTTAATGCAACAATTTGTATTTGAATCTCATTGGTTTTCTCTTTCTTTTATTTAGAAAGCTTCTAAAAGTACAACATGTTTGCATAGCATCTTTAATTTTCCTCATGAGATTCCCTTAGCTCTAGAGTTTGCACAGGTTCTATTGTCACCATGTTCAATTTCTTCTTCAGAGTTATTATCTCATTGTCTTTTTCTTTCAAAATGCTTGTACCAGGTGCACTATCACCTAGGTTTAGACTTAAGGTCATTATCTTTTCTTCAATACTTTTAATTCTCACTTGCTTGGCTTTCATAGTTACTTTCTTTGCCTTCCACAAATCTTGTAATCTCTGAAGAGCCACTCTGAACTTTTTTTTTGTTTTGACAGATTCTGTAACCTCATTGCATATCATCTCAATGATATGTTTGAAGAAATAAACCTTGTCTATGTTGGTTGTACTATGTTATTAATACATTATTTTGATTGTCAATTTTTGTAATCAATTTCTTACCTCCTACTCCCACTTATTGTCTACCTTGTTTTGACATTCTTACTTCTTTTCTCTTAATTCTTTGTATTTGTCTTGTAATTATGTAGGAACTTGTATTATAATTAATGATGATTGCTTTGATGATGAAATCTAGAGCATCATGTACTGTGTGAAATCTAGAGTATAATAATTATTTAATTTTATTGGTGTCCCTACTCCACTATATGGAAGAGGTGGAATTAGGACCATCAACTCCTTTGATATCTTATCCTCTAGATATTTTGATACATGCTCTTCTTCCATCCTGGAATTCTTTGATGGGTGCTCCTGATCAGCATCAACAATATCCATATTTGAATACACTTCTTCAATTCACCTCTTATGTCCATATTGTTGTTCTTTATCCCTTTCTTCTTCCATCCTTCTTAGCACAATTTGAACTTCTTCCTAGCTCTGTAGGCTTCTATACTCTGCCATTCTAGTATGGGATTAGGTTCACAAGCAGAATTCTTGTTTCTAATTATCTTTTCTGAAACAACCCCATGGGGGTCATACTCAAAAGCTTATACTTTATTTAGAGATATTTCCAACTTCTACAATGCTTGTAACCTCTTCAACTAGAAAGGTCATATTTCTTAAGGAACATTGAAATTTCAATGTTGTCTATAATTCCTGAAGTATCTCTCATCCACCTTGAACATATTCCTAGCATATTCTAATGAAAACACTCTTTGTGTGATAAATTATGGAAGTTGATAAGGTTCTTCTTCAGATCCATAAAATCTAATCACTGTAAATGCCTCAAAGAGGAACCAATGTCATGTTCTAGTCTGAGGAGTGAACTTGAGAAATTTATGATTCTCTAGAAACATTCTAGGGGGATTTGCACCATGAATGATATTCCAAGCTATCTTCATATATTTATTTTTGAATTCAACAAAATCAGCATTGTCATACCTTTTTAAGAATAATCCATGCCACCTGAAAACTAGAAGGGGGTTACTTTGCTCATCGACCATATTTAAAATCATACCCTTAAAATATTCACAATTTTGATGGAAAAACAAATAGAAGAGGTAGGAAGGATATATAAATAGAGATATGATATGGAAATCATCCAACTGGTCTTACATGCTTCTTTCCAAGAGACTACAAAGGTCATATCTAGGGAATTTGTTGGAAGACATAGGAATTAGACTCAAAAGAAAACACATGTCTACTACATCAACATATTCATCATGTTCATACCCAAGAACTATACACATCAATGATATAGATTTCTTGGATGACTCATAAAATATCACTGACTTATATGGTGGAGGGGTTTCAAGGAGGATAACTCCTTTACCTAGATGTTGACAAAGAAACATGTTTTTTGTTTGAAGGGATGAGGTCTCTATAAATAGTTGACAAGGCTCTTTCGTCAAGCTACTGGAATTTCAAGAATCCAGTGATGGAAAACATTTTATTCAATCTTTTGGGATCTACACTACATAGGACAGTTGACATATATGATGACAGAATTGACATTTTATTGGGAGAGTATTGTTTGGTACAACGGGCTATAAATTTGGGGAAGTATATTGATTCAGGGCATACTCCAAGATGTCTAAAGGCATACCACCAGCATAAATTTTCCCTTCTAAGAATGATTGATTATCCCCATCCCATGCCCTTTATTTATACATGGGGAAATAGAGGGTTTTCAAAGTTTAGGAGTGTTGAGATAGTTGAGATAGTTATGATTAGGGACTCAAATGATCTCGACTAATCGTGATTTATATTTTTAAACATTGAATTAAGGTACATGCAAGTATTAATATAGGAAAGGCATGTATGACATGCTCCTTGCTTTAAGGCAAGTTGCATGTTCAATGTACATGCGGGTTGCAATTCAAATAGTCACGTATGGCATGCGGGTTGCAATGTAAAATGTCACGTGTGACACACGGGTTGCAATGCAAATAGTTGTGTGTGCAACCCTAATCTCCAAATGAAAATATATTGAACTGGTCAGGATTTTATGTATCAATGGTCATGCACATCTATAGTGTTTTGGCTACTTCAATCCCACTTTTCCTTTTTTGTTCTGACATATTGGATGTCAGTTATCGAATGGAGAAGTGTCATTTTGGTTGATAATAGATGCCCCCTAATGTGTGAATTCAGAGGTAAGCGATGGTCGAAATACATTACAATCTTTTAATCTTGGAGAACTCAAGTGTCCAAGGAAGTAGAGGAAGCACCTGATATAAATACATATCAATGTCATATACAAAATCATATCTGAGGATGCCATGTTCAATATACTGGAACACTGGCTCCTTTACAATATTTTATTACATCATATTATACGTGTACAAGACCACATATATTACAATGGTGGATTGAAGCCACAATATACAATGATGAGTCTTCAAAATATGGAAACTGTATAGCTGAACATAACACTATCTTGCGCAACTTGGGTTATAGAAGTGAACCTAAGGTCTTCGTCAAAATCCAAAGGAACCAGTACAATTTATACCATGTGAATAGATGTGCTGAAGTCAAACATGGAAGAAACTCAACAGGATGTCAGACACTGAGTGAAACTGACAACTAAAGCAAAGGAATTCACCAATAATGATAGTGAATCATAAGGTATTATCATAAAAAATATAGGTCTTTATCTTCAGGAAGTGTTGATGAGAAACCATACTGTGATGAGGAAGCCAATGGATGCTCCAACATATCATAAGAACAACCAGGAACTGGATATGAAAATGTAGACACAAGTGATTTCAGATAGGATAATGATGGAATTAGGATAATAGTTATATGAAGGGATAGATCCTTGAACAATTAACACCATAGAGAGATGACCCAAGGAAAATTTTAACTTGCAGATAGGACAACTAGACTTATCTATCATGTAGGAGACATGATCAGATTCCCCATGTATAAAGGACAAGTGGAGTATTAATAAACTCAAAGTAATAGCTGAGCTCAAAGTGTAAACTGAAACATGAGTATTGGAAAGTTCAAAGAGTGCTATATTCAATGACAACATGCTGCCACTGTTTATAACCCAAAGAGAGTGCATCTTCCTTATCTTTCCTATTAAATTTTAATGAGTCTAGGAAAGTCAATTCACATCTCTCTTCATTTTTTACAAGCTTGAAGAGGGGAGAGAGTAATACATGATAAATTTACTTATTCATGGATTTTATGAGCCCGAACTATTACATGCTCATTAGTATTTTCATACTTTGAGAGTTTGAAAACTCCAAGGGAGACTCTAGGGGAGTTCTTTTTCGTAAAATTTAGTCTCCTAAGGCCGGAAAAGTATAAAATAGTCAACAGAAGAACTCTCTTAGCTTCCAAAGAAGTAAGCCACACCTTTTTTGTACTTAGTCAAGAAGGTACGAAAAAGGTTAAATTACCACTTACCCAACTCTCCTTCAAAAGCAACATATAGCCTGAGTTTTATGAGTGTGAAGGAAGGAAATATCACTCAAAAAGATCCATTTGATTACAATAAATAGGGCTTACAACAATAAAATCGATGCTTTGTTCTTTAGGGTTTAATGAGCATGACAAAGACATAAAGTACACTCATAATCTTTTTCATGTTTGGGTTTAGCACATGAAAAAGAGAAAACTAAGCTCATATCGAGGGTTCCTTTTCCGTAAATTTAGTCCCTCGGGTCCGAAAAAGTGATAAACCTATACCTGAGAATACTCTTCTCAATTCTGAAGAAAAGAGAGTGCTCATTTTTTGTATTATTCCACATGGTCCGAAAAAGCAATAAACTACCACTAATGTGGATGCCCATTCACATATTCTTAATGAGCCTAAACGGACAAGTTTACTCGGCATTCAAGTCTATTTTGAGGATTTAGACCTGGTCCTAAATAAAATCCATAAGGGTGGGGAGCCTTATAAAAGGGAGAGATTGTAAAAAGAGACCAAATAATGACGCTCAATTTGTCATGAAAAATAGCTAAGAAGGCTCCCCCAAACCTATGATAAATGCGGCATGAGTACCAAAATATGACAAAGTGTTCTAAACTAGGGTACTCATGGAAAGGAGGCCCTATCCCCGGAAGAACAATGATGTAGATGAGGTAAAAATGGTTAAACACCATAGTTTGTGGTCAAAGAGGTAATCCCATGGTTAAAGACAGATAAGGTATAGATACAAAAATATATATGAAAGACTCAAATCCTATCCTATATGAGCAGATAACAAATTTTTAAAGAATTCGAACCTGTTGCATTAGGGAAAATACATGGTATTAGTTTAATTATAAATATAATTTTCAGACTATATGCTAGAAACCCAAAAATTGAATTTTTTTCTATATATAGTTCAAAAATAGAATTAAAACATACCATTTGACACTTTTACCCAATTTGACAATATTTCACCTCTGACTTGGATTGCTCAACGAGGACAAACCAATGGACGATTTCAAAATCCGCAAGTGTCAGCTTAGCTAGCTTTCCCTTCTCTTTCATTCCAACCGTTATAAATTTTATTTTTATGCAAATTTTTAATGTTTTGGGCCTCCCCTAGGGAGTTTGCGTAATACACACAGGTAGGCGACTTATACAATCACGTACACGCATTGTACATGCAACCTGCCCAAAGGCAACTCGCGTGTGACACGCGACCTATCTAAAAGACAATTACATGTATTGCATAACCTAGAAAGTTTTATAATATGGCTAGAATTAAATTAATTTGATGGACTCTAATGATTAATGGTGGCCAATTGGGTCGGTTCAATCATGGGTTTAGAATGGAGGGAACAAGAACATGAGGATATTGACTGATATGCTCTTCGCAATGCCCCTACTTTGCATGCATTACGGAAAATTGGGTTACTAAAGTTCTTCTGCACTTCTCCAATGCAGGCCAATGTCCGCTTGCTTGAACATTTGATTAGCTATTGGGATCATGACCTTGGAGCTTTTTATCTTCAAGGTGAGATCTTGGAGATAACTATAGAAGACATGTATTTCATCACAGGGTTGTCTTGCAAGGGTATTCCTATAAACCTTGAAGGAACTCGCAGGGGTGGTGACCCCATGAAGACTATGTGGACACCTATTGTACACTAGGAAGTCAGAAAAATGAATCATGCATCCTGATTGTTCATATCGTCAACTTCCCACTACAGGTAGTGGTAAGTACAATAGTACAGGTTGTAGGATCTTGTTTGTTACAACTCACGACTTGGACAGAAATGAGAGTGGAAATGGAGTGTTTACAGGGAACTGTGTTCGATTGGTGCTCAGGTATGATCCCAATCATGAGGAAACAACTCTTTGTCTGTAAGAGAGGACGCCACAAGAATTTTGGGTATTCTAGTATATTGGTAGATTTCTTCTTTGAGAGAGTGCCCACTATCAGCCCTGCAGTATCACTTCCATATTTCTCTCCTCGTCATCCTAGACTAACCAAGTGGGGAGAAGTCTTCCTTCGCCAAGGTGGCGGAGGATCAGTCCAGGGTGTATACGATGATGACTTCAATGTATAGTGGGGGTGGCCATTTCCAGCACTTGAGTAGTTTCTTTACTCTGGATTAGATTTTCGAGGAGACAATGATCTCGTCCTCCTTCCAGGAGGAATGTGGGGAGAGCTAGGTATTTTTATTTTTATGTTTTTAAATTTTTATGAATTTTTAACATAAAGTTATATACATATGTATAACAGTTTTTTAATCCATTTTAATGTTGTTAAAATGCATATGTTGGACCTGTATGCCCCGATGGGTACCCCAAGATGTATGTGCGTCCTATACCAGGTGGAGACTAGGGTTTACTAAGAGTACTCAAGGGAAAGCTGGCTAGGCTGGCCCAAAGAGTTCTGACTATATGGATTGAGTAGATTCCTGTTGTTATGCAGGAATTTGTAGTAGGAATTCCACCTATCTGGATACGCGTCATGAGGAGGGTAGCGAGGGTTGTTCTAGTTTACATAGAAGACAAAGAGGCTATTGCAGCTGATGAGGCTGATGAGCCTAGTGATGCGGGTGATCGGGCCTATATATATGGACATTTTATGGACTGTGATCCAATTTTTTTGTATATTTATACAGTTGTGACTAGATATTAGGATCAAAACTTAACCTATATATGGACATATTTTTACATATATATATATATATATATATTTCCTGGTTATTTACATGTGTTCCAAATGTATCCGTTGCGTATATTTTACAAAATGTGTGTTAAATACCAATCTAGAATATAGTTTGCATATGCATCAGTTAATGTATTTTCATTGCGTGGAATGTGATTAAATGAAATATAATCGAAATTTATTTCAAGTAATCTAACCTGCAAAAATTGACGTAACAAGGTAGTGTTTCGCACTTCATAAGCTCCATTAAGCTAGGAAACCACCAATTGAGAGTCAGGTCTGAATTCCACCTGGGTGATACCACGTGACAAGGCATCCCATAACAACTCATTAACAACCATGTACTCGACCACATTATTGGTAGAAGTACCTAGCCAAGTGCCTCCAAAAAAAACTAGTTGTCCTGAGGGTGAATATATGACCCATGCGGTTGAAGCCAGGTTACAAGTATGATGACTAGCGCCATTCGCAAAACCTATGAACCAATCAGCTGACATATGTAAAAATCACTAGATGGTATAAGAAACACTAACCAGCTAACTATTGTATGTAAAATTACATACAATAAAAATACAAGAAAAAGCACTAAGCCTAAGCACGGTACTTTTTCAGGTAGAGCCCATTTCTAGGCTCAGCCAGCTTATTTTCATCAAAACAGTTAACTCATATGCCCCTTTTTTTAAGACCTTTGACACAATGTAAGGTCCTAACCACATGGACTTGAACTTTCCTACCCCCATGGGTTCTTTGGCCTAATCCCAGAGCAAGACAAGCTCCCCCTCAGAGAAAAGTCTAGGCTTCACAGGTTTATCATATTAGTTTTTAACCCTATTCTTGTGAGCTTTGTTTTTTGTTAACGCATCTCTGCATCGTTCATCTAGATTTTCCAAATGTATCAAACATTCTTCTAATTTAGTCATGTTAGGGAGTACATGAATGGAAATTTTAAGTGATGGAATTTCACACTCAACCAGAGTGACTGCTCCCACCCCATGAATGAGATGGAAAGGTGAAAACCTTGTGGCAGTCTTAACATTAATCTGGTATGCCCAAAGTGCAGGATACAACATAATGTGCCAATTTCACCAAGCTACATTAATAATATCATTGAGAATGGTCTTCAAGGTCTTATTGACTGCCTTGACTTGACCATTCGCTTGCGGGTAGAAAGAAGATGAGTAATCTTGCTTGAACCCTAGCATAGTAGCCAATTCGTTCATCATGCTATTCTGGAAATGATTGCCATGGTTAGTGACAATCTCCTTTTGAATTCTGAAATGAGTAATGATCTAGTTGAACACGAAGAAAGATGTAGTTTCATCGCCAGCTCTGAAGGTAGGCATTGCCTCTACCCACTTGGTCAAGTAATCAACAACGACAATGATATATTTGTTCCTCCCAGCCGAAACTAGGTTGCACATCATGTAATCCACCCCCCACTTAGTAAAGGGGCCCACCGCGTTGATGGGAAATAAAGGAGGAGGATGTGACCGCATTTTATTGGTGTAGGGATGACATGGATGATAGCGCTTCAAAGCCTCCACACAATCCTTAAAGATTGTGGGCCCAAAATAACCGGCATGTAAAATATTCTTGGTCATTTCTAACCCATATAAATGAACCATGCATGCTCTGTTATGGGAATAATTTAGGACAGGCTCAACCTCATCATGGGTGAGGCACCGACGCAAAACAAAGTATAGCCCTCTACGGTACAAAGTATCACCGATGATAAGGTAGTTTTTTTCATGTACATGCAATTTACGTTGCTCTTCCCTCGAGAAGGACACATGACACTTCAAAGTCTGGAGATAAATAATTATATCTCCGTAACAAGGTATTGGGCCTAGGGAAATCATGCAAGGAATAAGTGCAAAGGAAGAAATGCAAAAGAATCAAGTCCCTGCGCAATCGCAAGAAAGGAAAAGGAAGCGCACGACGGGTATAGAAGGAATCTGTGCATACCAAGAATGTTGCGTGGAAGAGGAAATACGCAAAAAAGAAGGAATATGTGGAAAAGGAATATGTCGTAGGGTAAAGTAGTAGCACAAGTGCAGAATAACAGTTAAAAGTGACAAGATGATTGTGGATGCTGAAGTCGGCTTAAGTCAGCGGATGCTACACAAGTGAACACATGTTGTAAGTAAGTTCGTTAGTGCCTCATGTCAAGTCATGATCACCACAGTTGTAGCCTAAGGGGTGGCTGATGGTGACAGTTAATGGACTACCTAAATGCAGTCGACCCTGCGTGGTCATGTAAAATAATATAAATAGGAGGGATTCAATAGTTAGAGGGTTGGTCCTTGGTTGATAATTGTTGGTTGTTATTTACTTTCAATTGGTTTTAGAAGGGTTAATAGAGGGGAGATCTTGGTGAGAGCAGAGCGAAAAGGAGAGCTCTGAGTGGTATATTAGGGGGAAGTCTGCAGGATGCAGTCAGATTTAGTGTAGTAGAGAGAAGCTCTGCTAGAGAGGTGTAGATGCTAGAGGATTCGATCCAGTTTGTGTGCGGATCAGTAGATGGTAGCAGTAGATTAGGAGAAATAAAATAGAGAGCATGAGAGAAATAAAAAGTCTGAACAAAAAGCCAGATCTAAGACATTTTTTAGTTAAATGCAGGCTGAAGGAACCATATATTTCTAATGCCATATGAAGAGCGCCTTGTGGTTTTTCCCAGATGGGTTCCACATGAATTATCCTAAATGTTGATGATTGAATGTATATGGATTTTTATGTTTATGATGCAAGTCCTGCCATGGTTGAATGAATGTCGTACTGTCAATAGAAGTTTGAATGCATGAATAGGTTAGTATGCGTTGCTTTTGAGTATTATCTTATGTTCATGGTGCAATCGTTGTCATGCATATGTTATATTGTGCCTATATGTTAGCTTGCTTTATATTCCATTATGTTAAAGTACTAAGGCCAAATCTGTTTCGCGTCGTTAGTAGTTAATAAGATATACGCGTGGTGTGCGCTACAGTTCAATGAAAATGACTCCATCCTTGCGACTTGGTCGAGCTCCTTGGATGCACGAATTAGAGAGAATTTGAGGTCAAAAATGGGCCTCAAAAGGACCAAAATGTACTATAAAAATCAACCAATTACATTCTAGTAGATGACATCATCCCCCATGGTTGAGGTGGCATTGTACAAGTTAATAATGCTTATTTGTCACATTTTCTATGGTGGATGAAAACCCATAGTTAACCAAGGTAGTGGTACAAGTACTTTTAAGTCATAAAGTGAAGTACTCATAATAAAAGTCATTTCACACTTTCTCATAAAATAATATTATTGTCATTTTCATGTTTTTTTAATTTTAAATTATATATTCACTCAATTGTATTTAATATCATAATGTCAAACTAATATATATATAATCTTGTACTTTTAAAATAAATTAAATTCATGAATGATATTTATATGAAAAAAATATGTTAGTTATGCATATAAATTAAATTCATTTTTGTTTAATTTTATTTACAAGTTAAAGACAAATAAATGCTAAAGGACAATAAATTTTTGGGAATTTACACTGAATTTTAGTCACATCATTGTAGAGTTATTTTATTAATTTTATTTATAGTCAATTTAGAAAAGTAACTCAACTATGGTTATTTATATTGTGCATAAAAAGTAGTGTAGGAGGTGAGTTGTCATATATACCTACCCCATAAAACCCCTAACTCATAATATTTTAATATATCTTATATTTTTGTAGTACATCTCTTAGTAGGCCCATTTTTAGCCTCAAATTCTCTCTAATGCCAAGGGACTATAATCCCTCGACAAATCATGAAAATATGGTTATGGCGTTTATCCATCGAAGAGATATCTCGGGTGAGATTGCGCATGCTTTGCGGGCATTGCTAACGGGGCTTGCTTTCTCGAGTCGGTATCTTGGGTGTTTGTTGGGTTCACGGGCTACGTAGAACCTAGGCCGCATGAGTTAGGTAAAGTGGCCAACAAATGGTTTCGTTGTTGGGACCTTATTGATCAAAATGAGGGAAATGTTGTGGCACCCAAAGTGAAGTCGAGGATTGGCTAGAGTCGAGAGCGTTGATATTTGCACTAGAGGAAAGAGAGGGTTAGCAGCTGAGTCCTAAGATTTGGGAAGATCGATATCTATATTTGAATATCGATGAGATTTTCTTCGTATAATTTCCCATTATATTGCAAGAATGGTTGTGGGAGTTAGCAACCCGGTAGACTAACTTCCAGAGAAGGGGAGTAGGTGAGTGGACTGACTAGCTAACACAAGAAGTAGCACAAGTAAGTAACCCTATTTCCAGAGATGTTGATTTTTGGATTGATAGCATATTAGAAGGATATGTTACTGAGTTCGATGTTGAAGTGATAACCTCGTATAGTGAGGTAGAGAGGCATTTTTTCCAAGGACCTCGGGGAAGGTACCTATTTTAATCTCACAGATCACATAAGGTTACCAATAATACATACTAAAGCATACATACATAACAGAGACAACAGATAAGAACAAGTAAATAGAATAACAAATTATATTAGCATGAGAGGGTCCATACAATATAGATAACTGAACCGAGTTCTCATCTGGCTCAACAGCCTAATATATATGATTTACAGTTACAAAATTACTACCTGTCGATTCGGTGAACCGACACGACTTTAGGTGGTCAACCTAATCTCAAGTTTAGTCAGCTGACCGACTTAGTCGGATGATCGACTTAGTTGGTTGACCAACTAAGTCGGCTATCATTCAAGTCAGCATACTGACTTGCTCCTCTAACATCTCCCCCATGAACAAAACATTTCTTCATCCCAAAGAACAGGGAGGTACAAAAATTTGTCCATCTAAGTAGTCATTATTATGTGCTTGGTCTTCATGGGCTGTGAAGTCTGATGGTTGGTATTTTCTATATGCAGACTTTGATAATTGTTGGGGATGTCACTACTAGGTGATGTTGGAAATCCATCCAACTCTACAATATTTTTTTTATGTCGATGGTGAGTGTATTCAGATTTGATAAGATTGACATTTTCTCTGGAATGGAAATTTCAACTATTCTTTCCATGTCAAGACCCATAAACTGGTCCTTTTCTTTTGCTATATCTCTGATTCGTTTCATCTATGGGTAGATGATGTCTAATTTTTCCAAGTTGGGAATGGCTTGATGCATCCACTGATGTGCTTCCCACTCAAGCTTCTGGATTTTAGCTGTCTCAAGCACTATTTGATCCTCAATTGTGCTTCTGAGTTCTTTGTCAGTGGTTTTTCTCCTCTCAAGCGCTTGGATCTCTTGTCAGGTCTACCTGGTGCGTTGATATACTTGCCTATAGTAAGTAGGCCAGTCTCTCAGTACTTCTTTGGTGATGACAGACTCCTCCATGTGATATTGCAACACTTTGTAGGCTTCGAAAAAGGCTTTGTGCTGCTCCATCAGTAGTCGGACGGTTTCTTCTTTCTGCTCTTCTTTTGTTTCCTGAATTTGTGCTTGGAGCGCCGACACCACGCTTTCAAACAGCTGATAAGCTATTTCTAGCGGTTTGTCGGTGTCGACCTCTATTGGTCCTGGTATCACAGACTAGACCAGGTCCCTACACTTGTTAAGGAACTTAACTTGTTCTTTTTCCTTGTTCTCTAGTTCCTTACGTTTGTGTTGGTTCCTTGTCTTTGCTTCGACTGCTAGTGCTTCCAATAGTTGTTTCAGCTATGGATCTCTTAATTTGGTTGCATCAACCACAGTGGTCTATCCAACAAGATTGGTGTGGACCATTGCCGGTTGTCCATGATGGTCCTTCTTCTTTTTGTTCTTTTTGTGCTTCTTTACTTTTACTTGTTTTGGCACCTATGTACCTGCAAAAGTTGAGTCTGGATTTTGTGTTTTTTGTGCAGCAGTGGTTGATGGTATTTCTGTTTGGGGCAGTGGGATGACTACTACCTCTAGTTGTTCAGATGCAGGTGGTCTAGAAGTGGATGTGATTGGTGTTGATGGTTGCAGTGGGGTTCAGTTTTGGTGTAGCTGGTTGGATTAGGGGTTCTAAGTTGGGGGTGGTGGTGGTGGTGGGGTTGGTGAATGGTCGAGTGTGATTGGTTTGGCGGAAATGTGGTCAAGTGGTGGATTGTCAGTATGAGGAGGTGAGTCCAAGTCAGAGAAGAGTTGGTTGATTTCTCGATTTATGTCCTTGATATTTTCTTCTTCCTCTCCTCCGGTTGGTTCAGAGGCTGGTAGGTGGGGTTCGGGTTCAGTGGGAGTGATAGTTGTGATCTGACATGCGACAACTTCGGCTTCTTTGTCAATATTTATCTTGAAGGTCGAAGTCACGGTTGCAAAAGTTTTTAGCCCTTGAAGTATTTGGATAGGTTGTCGAGATCCACTAGCTTCAAACAAAGGTGCTTTGGCAGAGATTTTTTGCACCGACGTGAATATCTCAGGCAATTTTTCAATGAATGCCTGGAGGTCTCTGTCCCGGTCGAAATTCTCCTTCACACCCTCCGACATAGCATTTTTGCATAGGTCCAATGGGCTTATTGAGAGCTGTTCTAGTATTAGCTCCTCTATGATTTTTGTCACGGATGGAGGTGGAGGCATAGACACAAGATCTACAACATTTTTAGGTGTTGACGTGTGTGTGATCTTGGCCTTCTTTAGTCGACCGCGTAGTGCTCTTGCCTTGACAAATATCTGGAATTGGGTTTCCACCAGCACTTTATTTGCAGAGGCATCTTCTATTATGTCGATGGCCATAGCTGCCAGTTCTTCTTCATCGTCTGATGACTCTGCAATGATAAGCTTGCGCTTACCTTTCCCTTGTTGTTGTTGTTGTGTTATTTTCCTCTTTCTTGCAGCCACTATCTCTTTCAACAATTTAGCTATAATTTCTTTAGTGATAACATATTTTGGGTTTTCAGCTTCTGTCTCTTCCCTTGGCTCCTTAGTCAAGATGAGTCTTTCTGTAGCCGGATTGGTTACCTGCTGGTCTGCATGTGCTTCTTCTCTATGTGCCGTCAGAGGTTTGATTATGATTTGTAGTCGACCAGTGGTTTCGACCGGTATCTCCTCTGACACAAAGGTACTAATGTATAGGTTAAGCTCATAATACTCTTCCTTCTCTTGGTCTATCAATGGCTCCTCTATCGAGAAGTTGGTTTCCTTTGCCTTCGGTGGTATTGGTACTTTTGTTCCAGCTTCTCAAGACAGCTCTTGAAAGATCTATTCAACCAATGGATAATAGTCAAGGGACTTTGCATTTCATTTGGCACCCTACATGTACCAAACCACGGTATGGTCGAGATCTAACTGAATGTGGTACTTTTTGGGTAAAATTCGTCGAATGTTTTGAGGCACCCTCCATATGATCATGTGGACTTTTAGCTGTTGGAGCCAGTTTTCCAACAACACTTTCCCGTCTGCAAGTTCCTTCATTGTTCCTTTTTGGGGAGAAAGGCTTGAATCTCCACATATGGAATTTTGTCGGTTCTTGAAAAGTTTTGTCTCCTTCGGGGAAAGTATAGAACATTACTATCCATAAGATAAGGGATGGGAACTTGATAATTCCTCCCGTCTCTTGGCATTTCTCACAGATGGTTTTAATCATGTCAGCAACATATTCAGCCCATATGTATATATTTCCATTAGTCGCAATGGTGTCGACTACTTCTAACATATCTAGTTTGAGGTTGCTTCCACGACCTACCATGGTGAGTGTTATAGCTATTATTTTGGCCACAATCTGTGGCGTTTGGGCTGTGATTTGACTAATCATTAACCCTTTTGAGTTTTTTCCCGATGCCGACCCTATTAGTTCTTAGACCAATCCTTCTTTGATACCGACTGGTACTGGGTCTCCTTTGTTTGATAGCCCTATTAGTTTGGAAATGAATTCCCCAGAGATGTCGACCAGTCGATCGAAGTAAAACCGACCATTATGGTACCAACTTATCACAAACTTGACTACTGTTTCTTTTGTGCCACCAAAGCTGGCCATGAGCAGTGCGTTGGCATAATTTACAATGGAACTATGTTGTATTTTCTCTGCAACGGGCGTAGGCTTCTTGTCGACGTAACCCCACCCTTTTATCTTGGCCCATAGTTTTTTCCATCAGCCCTCCTGCACCTTAGAATTCTTGATGTTCTTTAGTCTCCTGACTAATCGTGTTTCTGCAGTCTGTAATTCCTTGGATTTGGCTGAGGATCTGATCTGTTTTGGTGCCATCTTGTCAGTTTGGTGGTCAATTTCACTAAGGTGCTTTTCCTTTTCAGTCGTCTGGTTTCTCTCATGCTCTCTATATTTCAATTGCGGTAAATGATCCTTCAGTGGTTCAGTATTTATAGGGCACGCGTTGGATGTTCTCATCGATAGGTGTATTAATGGCGAACATGATGTTCTAGCTGGAACACTTGAGTGTGCGTTAATGGTGAATTGGTTTTGGTGCTTGAGGTCATGAATGCGTGAGGGACTATCGAGGTCGTCGATCGATGTTGGTTATGAAAATGGTCGATCGAATTATGTCGATGGGCATGATGTCGGTTGTCGAAGTGGTGATTTCATGTCATAGTTTTCTGCGTACAATGGTACTATTTGTTTTTTTTTTATTTGGATTTTTAGATTTTTATAGCTTTTGTTTAATGGTTATGGTCGTTATATTATTATTATTTTTTAGATTTGTTTTAGTTTCTGTAGCGTTTTAGTCAAGCTCCATTAACGAGTTTCTGAAATACCATGCCTTGTAACGTCCTTAGTCAGGCTGATCCATTGGTATGTATTTCTTCGACAACGTAGGGTCCCATCCATTATGTATGTAACTTTTTAGGTTTTCCTTTTACTCGACTATTGTATAGTAAAGCAAGGTCTCCTACGGACAAGTTTTTGTTCTTGATGTTTCTGTCATGCCATGCTTTTTGTTGTTGTTTCTGGATTTCTTGATGTTGTATCATGATTAGTCAGTGTTCTTCAAGTTTACTCAGTTGTAATAGTCGGTCCTTTCTTCCTTGTTCGACATCGACATGTAAAATCTCTGCAATAATAGGTGCCTATTGTCAGAAGTGTAGTGGAACTACTGCTTCTTGTCCATAAACTAGTCGAAAGGGGCTTTGGTGGGTTGATCGTTTGTATGTTGTTCTATATTCCCATAGTACTGTAGGTATCTTCTCATCCTAGTTGTCCTTATCAGCATTACATATTTTTGTTAAACCTTTTGTTAATGTTTTGTTAAATGCTTCAATTGCTCCATTCGACTGAGGATGGTATGTTGTACTCCAATGATGGTTGATTTGGAACTGGTCGGTTAGGGTTTTGATAGTTCTATTAATAAAGTGTGTTCCCTGGTCATTTATTAGGGTTAGTGGACATTCAACTCAAGTAATGATATTTTCATATATAAATTTTGTGGCTACCTCACTGGAACATGTGTCGACTGGTTCTACCTCTACCCATTTGGTCACATATTCGACTGCAATTATTATGTACCTTGCACCTGTTATTTTTTCTGGTATAGGAAATGGTCCTATGAAGTCTATGGCCCAAATTTCAAATGTCAAACTTGGGTTTACTAATATCAAAGTCATTTCTATGCTAGGCAGGGGTCAACCTAGTCGTTGACATCTGTCACATTTGCTTACAAAATTTTTGCAATCTTTGTGAAGTGTCGACCACCATAACCCTGATTGTTGGATTTTCTTTGTAGTTGTGTCTGCTTGGAAATTTCCTCCTGGAGGTCCGTAATGTGCTTCATGCATAATCTTGTCTCTTTCATGTTCCAGTACACACCTTCTAAGGATGTCATATAAACCCATTTTGTACAGGAATCCATTTATGAGGCTATAAGGTGTAGCTTTCATGGCTAAGATCTGTTTGTTTTTGGTACTCATGCCTTCTGGTGCTTGTCCATCTTCTAAAAACTAGGCTATTTCCTCTAACTCTATTGGGACTGCTTCTATTCAAAATAGATGTGCATCTAATAAGTCGTCTTCGACTCCTGTCGATTCCTCTCCAGTGTCGATTCGAGATAAATGGTCGGGACAGACATTTAACTTACCTGGCCTGACAACGACTTCGAATTCAAATTCTTGGAATAGAAGTAGCCATCGGCAAATTCCTCCATGGTGTATTGGTTTATTGATGAGGTACTTAAGTTCCTGATGGTTAGTGTAGAATATAAATGGGTTATCTAGGAGATAATGTCAATATTTTTGTTAATCAATCTATTTCTTCGTGCATAATTCTGCAAATAATTTGCTACTTTACGCTCCCACCAGTCCTTAATCTCCTATTCTGATATCATCTACTTGCATACATATCAGACATGTACTACTGACAACGGAACCAATGTTGTAATCTCACAAATCACATAAGGTTACCAATAATACATACTAAAACATACATACATAATAGAGAAAAGAGACAAGAACAAGTAGATAGAATAACAAATTATAATAGCATGAGAGGGTCCATACAAAACAGAGAAGTGAACTGAGTTCTCATCTGGCCCAACAGCCTAATATATATGATTTACAAACAGTTACAAAATAACTACCTGTCGGTTCGGTGAACCATTTCGACATTAGGTGGCCGACCTAATCTCTAGTTTGGTCAATCGACCGACTTAGTCGGCTAACCGACTAAGTTGGGTATCATTCAAGTCGGCATACTGACTTGCTCCTCTAACAGTACCTTATGTCTATAAACCTAGGGATTAAAATGCTCCTTTGTGAAAAGGGTATTTTATAACTAAGTGATTGAGTCACATAGTCTATGAAGGGGGATGCTGTGTAAAATTTGGGAATAATATGGAAGGTAGTAAGCAAAAATGTTCCTAGTAAGTTCATAAAACAAGTTGGACACTGGATTCTTAAGAAGAGAAAGGAGGTCCCAGTCAGGGAAGAGTAGGAAGGTAGCAGGAGGTAGGAGGGCTTATATCCTGCCAGGGAAGGTGAATATGGATGTGAGTCACACCTAGAAAAAGGGTCCTACGATGAAGAGGAGTATAGTCTAATTTCTAAGAGAGGAGAATCAGAAGAGTCTACAGAGACGCCAAGGATAGGATGTGACTATGACATTCCAGGAAGATCACCTAAAGTGAGACCTAGAAGTTCCTCACCTGAACAGCCTGCGAACACTAGTAGTCCTAGTGTCAGGACTAGTGTGCAAGGAAGCCCAACAGCGACCCCAATAAATCTAGTGAATCTGGGGAATCCAATGAACAACCCCTAATGGTGGGGACAGACATTAGACTACCCACATTCAATGGGAATGAAATAGAGGATCCATATCTTCACTGGTTCCTCTGTGAGGCAGTATGGACAATATGCCTTGTTTTCAATGAGGACATCCAAAAATCACAAATGATTATGAATCTATGGGGCCGCGCACTGGATTGGTTTATGAAGTACTGTGTAGTACCCCTAGGGTAGCCGCAGAGGACTCTTAAGGAGATTTGACACGCAATGATCTCAAAATTCAGAAAGACACAATCTATATCCGAGATCAAGGAGATTAAACAAGCTCTAGTAGAAATAGTATGGGACTTTGATAAGTGGTTCAAAACATTGATGGCCAAATTAAGCTTCTAGATGGCATATGTGTAGCATAAAGAGTGGTTTATTACTGCGCTACTGCTACACATTAGAGGACCACTCATGCAGAAAAATATTGTGATGCAAACGGAGGAACTAGAATTGACGATGAAGCTAGAGGCTTCACCTATTGGAGATGGTTCTACAGGAATGATACAAATTGAATCGCAATTGGCTAATCTTATAATTCAACTCCAAGACATAAAAAGAGGAAAACAGGTGCAGGAAGACCGCTAGTGTACACGATGCAAGACCAATGGACATACCAAGGATGACTGTCCATCTTACATGAAATACATCTCGTCTGGTGCATTGAACCATTTGAATACCTAGGGGCTTCCTCGGTGCAAAATCTTCCAGACAAGAGGACACCGCGACTTAGATTGCATGTTCCTTTAGAAGACAATATGTACCCTAGCTAGTTTGTCTTGTAAATTTTGTAGATCTGTAGGCCATGATGAAAAATATTGTAGGGCGTACTAACTTCTGAGAGGGAAAATGGTAGATGCATATCTAATGAAGATTTAGGAGAAAATAAAGATTGAATAGACATAAGTTCAGTTCCAGGCTGTGCCTCAAATTCATCTCGCACCTCAGTTCCAGGCTATGCACCTCAGTTCTAGGATGTGCCTCAGTTTCAAGTTGATCCTCAGTTCTAGCCTACGCAGCAGTTTCAGATGGCACCATAGTTTCAAAATACTGCCCCATATAACCCGTATCAGCAGCGGTATGTGCAACCACAATACTTGGCGCAACCACCTCAACCTTAGTTGAGGGGGGTGGAAATTATAGGGGTTGAGGAGGAGGATGGTTTGGCCAAGGAAGAGAGCCAGTGCTATGCTACAATTGTGGAGTGCAGGCCCACTATGCTAGGGACTTCCCTGAACCTGCAAAGACTTGCTCATATTGCAAGCAAGAACACAATGTGGAGCAATATCTGCAACTTATCACTCGATGGCAAGCCCGGACGGTTGGAGCATCTAACCCAGCACCAAATCCTGCGTCGAATGCTCCCAACGTGAATGCTAATGCCAACATATAGATGATAGTCATAGAACAAAGAAAACCAAATGTAGCAGTGGTAACAAGGGGAGGTGCTGTGACGGGTGAAGATCAAGCTACATAGGCAGAGCCTGAGGTGCAAGCACAACTACAGGTGCGACCTATTGTGCAAAGGAAAGCATCGCTTGATGTTCAAGAGTAGAAGCATATATTCATGGATGTACACTCAAATTTCATCAGAACAAAATAACCATCCACCTCAGACCAACTGAAAGATATGCCTAAGAGATTCCAGAAGATATTCGAACAACAGACTACAAATAAGAATGCAGATAAGGTTAGTAAGCTCAAACCATTCCTATCAAGTTGTTTGGCACTAATTCAGGACAAGGATGCACTTGTAGAGTTGAAAGCACTAATAGAGACACTTCCAGAGGAAGACCCACCAGCAAAGAAGGTTAACAGTGTCAAGACAAAGTTCAAAACATGATGCGAACTCAGGATGTCTGCGCAAATTGTTGATTATGACATGGACTATATCATCCTCAACCTAGAATCCGATGTTAACATTTTAACACACTAGACATGGGAAATAACGGGCAAGCCACCCCTAGAATGGTCCCCAATTCAAATAATCCTTGCTAACTAGGCAAAGGTCCTGCCCATTGGTAGACTAAGTCAAGTCCAAGTGGATATTAAGGGATTGCACACTTTTGTGGACTTCGAGGTAATCAATATAGTAGATGATACTAACCCATATCTGACACTACTAGGGATTGATTGGGAGATGGGAAATCAAACCATTATAAACTTCAAAAGAAGGACCCTATAATTTGAGGATGATGAGATGAGGGTAGTTGCACCCCTCGATCCACTAGAAGGACAGAGATATGTTGAACCGGTGTTCAACAAAGGGCAAGGTGATTCAACATATTTAATGTCACTGCCCTTAAGGAGGATTACATTAATCCTACTGCGAATGGTAACCTAAGTTGGAGATGCACAAGTTCATGTACATCAGACTCAGGAGAGACACTTGAGAACTGGTAGAACTGATTACATGAAGTCTCTATGAGGAGATGTGTCAGGATAAATAAGTCTGTTCGACGAGTGGGAACTCAGCTGTGACCGCTGCCTACATACGAAGGACTACCTAACTTGGCATCATTCTTGACTGAGTTTGAATAATTAGTAACAGAACTACATCGACTATCTATGCTGGAATTTGTGCTAAAAGCTACACCCGTGCAATGGTGGGGTACGCAAAAATGCTCAATAACTGAATGGTCGCAGTGTAGACGGTTGTTGGAAGTAAGGTTTGAAGATGAGGTCACAACTGTGACACAAAGGTATATAGGGTTATCAGGCCATATTGAATACTTGGAGCAATGTTCTGCAACATTCTTGAACTACCCGCGCTAGGAATGGGTTCACCACTTCATCCATACTCTTGAAATGGCACCCAGAGGCTAGTAAGCATCTATGGAGTTGTGCCAAGAAACAAAAGAATGGGAAACATTTGTGCATAATTTCATATACACCTTCCATCTCGCATACAAGCAACCAACATTTGATATCATGCTAAAGGCTATTAAGGAGAATATATTCATGGAGATCCCACTGGAGGTTGCATATTCTCAACCCTGCACTGCACATTCCTACTAGTGCTGTGAGATAGTTCAGCACTGGATGACATGCTATAACCTCTCTGGAGATCCAGATGATGATATGACTAACACCAATATTCCAAATTTGGAAGGATCGCATGCAGTATAAGAAAGTGGCATTTCTAGTGAATAGTTCATCAAGCCGCTAAAGATCAAGAAAGTTAACATTGTGTTGGAAGACAATCTGAAATTTGCTAAAATTGGAGACTATTGGGACAAAGAGACAGTAAGAAAAATCATTGATCTATTATATTGAGTTCCAAGACCTATTCCCTATGAAATTCAGGGAAATGAAGGGGATAGTAGGAGATTTGGGCAAAATGAAAATTCCGCTCAAGCCCGATGCAAGACTGGTAAAACAGTGCCCATACAGACTAAATCCACGCTATAAATAAAAAGTGAAAGAAGAATTGGATCGCATGATGGAAGCAAGAATCATTGACCCTGTTGATGAGTCGGAGTGGATAATCCCTATACTAATTTAGGACAAGAAAGCGAAAAGCGAGGTCAAGATCTGTGTCAACATGAGGAAGATAAATGATGTCTGCTTACATGATCCATTCCCAACACCATTTACAGATGAAGTCTTGGAAAGCATCGGCAGACAATAAATCTACTCATTCACAGATGGATTCTCAGGCTACCGTCAAGTTAGAATTGTGCAAGCCACAAGTCAACCATTGTAACAGAATGGGGATGCTACCAATACACGGTAATTCCCTATGGCCTTCAAAATGCCCCTGCTATTTTCTCTATAATAGTAGTTTCTACTTTTAAATATTTCATTCATAGGTTTCTTGAAGTATATTTTGATTACTGGACAGTGTTTGGTATGGTGAGAGACCATATTGAGAACCTGCACATGATGCTGGAAAGGTGTCGTCAATATCAAATTGCACTGAATTTGAGAAAATGCATACTTTGAGCACCATTTGGTGTACTGTTGGTCCATGTAGTATGCCATGACGGGATCCTGGTCGATCTTGCAAAGGTGGAAATTATTCTGGACCTGCCACCACCCACATCAATCATGCAACTTAGATCCACATTGGGACATACTGGATATTATTGAAAATTCATAAGAGGGTATGTGAAGATAACTGCCCCAATGGAGAAGCTACTGAAGAAGGACGCCAAATTTGAGTGGAACAAAGAGTGTCAAGGAAGTTTGGATAAGCTAAAGCACAAAATTGCTACTGCACCAATATTGATATTCCCATACTAGAAGAAGGAATTCCATGTACATGTTTATGCATCATCAATTGCGCTTGGTATAGTATTAACACAACCAGGAGAGGGCACAATTGACCACCCAATTGTATTTACAAGTAGGAAACAGGAAACAGCAAAGAAAAACTACACCACAACTGAAAGAGAAAGGATTACAATGGTCTAGGCACTACAAATGTTCAAACATTATTTATTGGGTGGACACTTCAAAATGTTCACTGATCATTCTGCGTTGAAGTACCTGGTCAATAAGCCAGTGTTGGGGGTGGGAGATCTGCCGGTGGCTCCTCATATTTCAATAATTTGACTTTGAAATCATTGTAAATCCAGGCCGACTAAATGTTGGGCCAGACCACTTGTCGTGCATTGAAAGTGGCGAGGAACCAAACAGCTTAGAGGATAATCTTCCTGATGAGCATCTATTTTCTATCAACATTGTCAATAAAGAATTTGATACTACTATACACTTATTGAATATAGGCTATGCGCCTGAATATTATATGACATGGAAAAAGAAACAAATAGTTTTCAAGGCCGCATACTACATGCTAATCGTGGGACAACTGTATAAGTTGGGACCAGATCAAATACTATGTAGATACATCTTTGATCATGAAAGGCAATGGGTAATAGCTGAAGCGCATGCTGGTGTCTCAAGATGACACTACACCAGGAAGGCAATGGTACGCAAGATTTTGTAAGCTGGACTCTAGTGGACAACTGTACATATGGATACAAGGAAATATTGTCGCGATTGTGATAAGTGTTAAAGAAAAAGGAAACCATCACGATGTGATGAAATGCCACTTATGCCACAAATTACACTGCATTCCCTTGATAAATGGGTAGTGTATTTTGTCGGTCCTATTAGTCTGCTAGGAAAATGGACTGGTGCGCGCTATATTATAGCTGCTACATATTACTTGACAAGATGGGAAAAAGAGACACCTATGAAAGATTGTACTGGAGCAACTACAACGAATTTTGTTTTTGAAAATGTAGTCACAAGGTTTGGTTTCCTGAAGATCCTTATCAGCGACCAAGGTACACATTTTGTAAATAAGCTAATTGTTGAGCTGACTGCAAAATTCCAAATCGAACACAAAAAGACAACACCCTATCATCCTCAAGAAAATGGAACTGTGGAGGCCTTCAACAAGATACTGGAGAATGCCTTGACCAAGGTTTGTAATGTGCGCAGAGATGAATAGGACCAAAAAGTCTCAGCAGTATTATGGGCTTACAGAACAACATGCAAACGAATAACTGGATACACTCCTTTCCATTTATTCTATGGCCAAGAAGCAGTCGTGCCAAGGGAATAGATTGTACCGAGCCTATGAATTGTTGTGCTAATAGAAATGATAGATACCAACACTGTAGAAGAAATACTTGCGCAGCTGATTCAAATGGAGGAAGAAAGCTTCAATGGGGGTTTCCATCAAAATGTGGAAAAATAGTGACAGAAAATGTGGCATGACTTCCACATCAGAACAAAACAGTTCTAAGTCAATAGACTTGTTCTGATGTATGACAACAAGTTTCTCAAGCACCTAGCTAAGCTCAAAACACATTAGCTAGGCCCATATGTGGTTGCGTACATTGCTGAAGCAAGCGTGGTGAAACTACATAAGCTAGATGGAACACCGGTTGTGGGTATGATCAATGGCAACTGATTAAAACCATACCGCGATGATTGCAGCACGGTCGCATAGGGTCAACGCACACAACAACAACAAAAAAGAACTAAAGGGAGGAAAGCAATGAGAGAAGCATCTCTAGTGCAACCTGGCATAGGAAAAGGAAGTTGCATTGAAAAATGATGCACTGTAAACTCGCCAACAAACCAGCTAAGAGACAACTGGCGTGATGTGGTAGATAGCTGGAAGACACTGACGGACCATTAAATGCATGAGAATTCCAAAAATATTTGGTGCTAACATCAGCTCGATAGCATTAATTTGGAAAGTCCGAGGATAATGGCGACATGATTTTTGGTCCCATCCATCGTATTACCCTTAACTACACTGAAAAGTACATAATTGAACCTAAGTGTGCGAGTAAAGGTGATGAAGGATGAGCCCATGTGATCCATCAGATGGCCCATCATGGCGCCCAGTCACAGCTTGGATGCTCGGTCACTTATAAATAGCAGTTACCCTTTATCATTGTAACCTTTACATTACCTTACAGAACCAAGAAACCAGAGAGCCGAGGCAGCTGAGTAAACAGAACCCTCCTTCAGAGCCGAAACCCATGACTATTGAGTTATCCAGTGATAGTGACGACTCCACTATTTCACCAGCCTCACCCTTCCCGATATTGGAAGTGCCATACGTCTCTGAACCCAGTCAATCGACCAAGAAGATGAAGAAGACACAGGCTAAGCCGAAGGTACCTCCGAGGCCTCCATGCCTGCAAACGACAGGAGGCTGACAACTACAGTCTCCTACAACCCAGCCACTAGCACAACCGGCTGGGGCACATGTTTTTGTGGCCAGAGCCCCATCAAGTGCAGACCTCCCCACTTCCTCTGGCCTCGTAGCAAAAACACCCAAGGCCCGTCGAGCTGACTTGGTTCTGCCACAACCACCACCACCACCACTGGATACAAGGATGGCTGTTGAAGAAAAGAACTTTCTCCCTCCATATGTATCACCGAGGGTTCCAGAAGCCACACAAGTGACAGTGGACACACAGTAATTTCTGGAAGAGCCCAGCATTCCAGAAGGTGTCCCACGGTCTCCGGATATAATCACTCCCAAAATTCAGGACTTGAAATTTGAATACTACGACACCAGAAAATAGGAGGACCTGGCCAGAAATAGATTCATGGTCATGGTGCCCATTAAACCATTGAATACAGATGTTGTTTCTACACTAGAGTGGGCACACAGATTGGAGCAATCAGGCATCATAAACCTCCTTCTTATGCCACATTTCTACCACACTGCCCCGGTCGAGATGTATGTCAAGTAGTTTATGGTATGCTTCCATGGAGGCTATTTCTAGCTAGACAAGCCATATGAGGTAACAGTCGACCTGGTCTCGGCCATCATAGGTCTCTCGCGACAAAGACGTGACCCAGCCCCATACCTGCACAAGGACGGGGAAAAGCTAGATAAGAATGATATGAAGAGAAAGTACCATCTTATCCATGGTGGAAAGGGCTTCCTTATTAGCTCTATCAATGACATTATTGTAAGGTCCGCAGCAAAAATCTTGTGTTGTAAGGTTCTGTGCAAGATGAGGCCTACTGAATGCACTACCGCAATAGTATATCTAGCAGAGCAGTGTGCGCAAGGAGTGCACCTCAACTGGTCCAAGTTCCTAGTGAACGAATTGATGGATGACGTGATAGATGCGCAGGAACTTCCCGTGGTGAAGTTCCACTATTTGTGGCTGCTAATTTTGATCTCATTTACAACCTGGAATCCTCCACCATATTATCGACCCGTGGATATCCCAGTAGAGTTCCTTGGCGCACCACTCCAGAACCTCTGGGACCACAAAGACAGCAAGTGCAAAGCCGATACAAAGGTTGAAGTCTTTCTCCAAGGAGAAAGACTTAGACAGATCGTGCATCGGTAGTCATTAGAGGAAATTTCAACTCAAAATGGGCCTTTTAACTTTAACTCCAATTC
>LPNX011126457.1:236308-267341 GCA_001517045.1 Pseudotsuga menziesii | reverse complement strand
ATTTGAAATACCTTATAGGTCTTAAACACTTTTTTAATATAAATTTGGGGATAGGTATCATAAAAAAACTACTTTTTTTGTTTGTATTTTCGACATATCTCCCCGTGTTTATACTCAAATTTCGATCGGGAGAGCTCATTGGATGTGGAATTGAATTTTGCATCCATAGAGTACCCGCTCGGCATATTTTTGACAGATCCTGCTGCACGAAAAAAGAAATACCTGAAAAAATGTGATGATGACATCATCATCACATTTTTTCAGGTATTTCTTGTTTTTGGGGCAGCGGGGTCTATCAAAAGTATGCCGAGTGGGTACTCGTTGGATGCAAAATTTAATTCCACATCCAACGAGCTCTTCCAATTGAAATTTTAGTAAAAACATGGGGAGACATGTCGAAAATACAAACAAAAATGTAGTTTTTTTATTTTCTTCCTCCAAAATTAATAAATATTATTTTATTATTTTAACTATGTAGAAGGAGCAAGTCAATAATTCGACTTGAATGGTAGTTGACTTAGTCGATCAGTCGACTAATTCAATGAGCCGACTTAGTCGATCAGGCGACTAAACTAGATATTAGGTTGGCCACCTAGGGTCGTGTCGATTCACCGAACCGACAAGTAGTTATTTTATAACCATTTCGTAATCATATATATTAGGCTGTTGAGCCAGATGAGAACTCAGTTCAGTTCTCTGTGTTGTATGGAATCATTCATGTAATATAATCTGTTAATTCACCTACTTGTTCTTATCTCTTGTCTCTATTTTATATGTATGTTTTAGTATGTATTATTGGTAACCTTATGTGATCTGTGAGATTACAACATTGGTTCTGTTGCCGATAGTGCATGTCTAAAATGTATGCAAACAGATGATACCAGAGCAGGAGATTAAGGACTAGTGGGAATGTAAAGTTGTAAACTATTTGCAGAATTACACACGAAGAAATAGATTAACAATTGCACAAGCAAAAGAAAGATTATTCACAGAAACACACTAAGAAGGTTGTAGAATCACTGCCCCAACTTCTAAAGAAACTCCTGGATGAGAAAGCCAAAAGGGACTAAAGAACAAACATTGCTGGAAAAACTGATCCGAGGAGGTAGAACAAACTTGTCGGAGTGGTTCAAGAAAATTGCCGATAACTTCTATGAGGAGCAAGTAGTCGAAGACAGAACCTCGGTGGAAACCATCAAGGATAAATTTTACACAGACCTCACTGAGCAATTTATGTGTTCCTTACCGACCCTGCTATTCAAATTTCTGATCGAGAAGGGAGTAGGACATATTGTCGAACCTCATCCATCACTTCATGAACTTCCATCAAACTCTAACTGGGTGGAAAAGCAAAAGAAGTGGGAAAAATTCATTGCAAAAAGGGAGTGGGAATACTTCCTAAGCAAGTAGACCAAACTATCCGGGATTTCTAAAAAGCATCGGGTAGGCTATGGGGGGGTAGTTGGTCATATGTCGAGATAAAGTAGAGTGGAAAGTACCATTCACCAGCAATGAGAAGTCAACCAAAAGGGAAATCAAGAGAATAGTATCACATAAGGATATGTCGGACATTCAGAAAATAGAGAGGGAAGAGAGACAACAAAGGAGGGAGGCCAGACGAGAACGAGCCTTAGCACTGCATAGAGGAAGGAGTCATAGGGAGACTGACTAGGAAGGGAATATACCAGAGTCGGGTCATGACCGACATGAAGAAGGCATGGAAGAAGAGGCATCCCCTAAGGAGGAAGAATTGGGGATAGAGCAGGAAGAATCTCTCCAATTAAGAGCTCCCCTTGAAGGAACAAATCTCTCTCCGTTAAATCCACGTACCAGCATACAAACTATTGTTAAAGAGGACCTCCAACTATGAGCTGGTGAATTTGGTATATGGAGTCGACTAGATGATGAGACATGGACTCGATGACACCTCATTATCCGTCGACCAAAGGAAGGAAATTGGGTTACCTTTCAAGCGGTACCCTCCAACTGAAGTATCCACTTACTCTTACCGACACATGAAGGAGCACCCCCTCTGCCAAATAGAGCTTTGGAAGACACAGAACATTTTGAACTATGGACAACTAGTTCTAGTGGGCCATCGACAGTATAATTCGACATCAACCGACTGCCGGTCGAATAAGAATCGACAACTAACAGGAATGAAAGTTCCGTCGACCATAGTCCCACAGGGACGAATAAACCAATAACCCCACCCCCACCTCCACCTCCGCCACCTCCTAAGAGCAGTGACAGTGATTCCGACATGGGTCATGGATCAGCTCACATTCCTCTATATGAGGGGGATGAGGACCCTAGATGACACTGGTTCATCTGCGAGTTGACTTGGGAGGCCAACCAAGTTACCGATGAAGACAAACAAATGGCATAGTTTGCCAGTGCCTTGAGGAAAAAGGCATTGACTTGGTATATGACCTTTTCGAAAAGACAACCTACAGCCACCAAAGCTGAGATCAAAGCGCAATTTCTATCATTTTTCAAAAATCTAGATGCCAAACACCTGGCAGCAAAAAAACTAAAAACAACATCACATAAGCCAGGGGAAATTGTCCACGACTATGATAAACGATGGAAAGACATCCTGAGCCAGCTGGACTATGTTATAGATGAAAAATTACTAATCCAATGGTTTCTTGCAAGGTTATCTCAGAAATTTTTCCAACACATCAGTCTAGAAACATTCAAATCCTACGAAGATGTGCTTACAAAAGCTCTTCAAGTGGAAATGGATGAGGACATACCCACATACTCCACGGACCACATATTGGAAGAATAGCTGGAGAGTGTATAGAAGTATTTAAAGGAGTTAAACCTCAAGAATCAGGATATCTGGTGCACTAAGTGCTCGACGACCAGACACTCCAAATACAAATGTCGACAGGAATACAGCCGACCAGACGTTCGATTCGTGCAGACCAAATATTTTTGAGACATTTTCCAGGAGCATGGGGATAACTCGAGAAAATATTGCCCATTCAACATGAAGAATGGCAAGGCATCCTGGTGTGCAATCTGTGAAACCAAAAATCATAATATAGCCAACTGCCATTTGAACTTGAAGAACTGACAGAACTACCATGCAGTCTACCAAACCAACGCAGTTTCCCAACATAATGAGAAAAACAAATTACCAAACGATCAAAACAGTTAGAGATATGAAGGCTGGAGATACAAGTGCCAGTATGACAATCGACGTGGAGGCTATGGAGGAAGAGGTTGATTCCCTGGGAATCACGACAACCGACCACATCGACCCATCCAGTGCTTTACATGTTATAAGGAGGGACATCGGTATGCAGACTGTCCATATAAAGATAGAACTGGCCTCAAATATTGTACTCATTGTGGAGTAGGGGATCGCTCACTAGAGGATTTCCCTACCATGTTGGAAAAAATAAATACAAAGAAAAATGTTAATGTCTTGTCGTGTGTGCAAAAAATTTGCATATTGTAACTTGACAAGGAACAAAACTAGGAAGTGATAACCCAAGAATCAGAAAAATAAAAGAGAAAAATCTATATCCTGATCCACTAAAAGAACAAAAAAAATAAAAATAAGAAACCAATGTATTCAAAGAATTTGCACGACGAGAACAAGCCAACAACAATCGACATAACACAATAAACGAATTAATATAGCTTGTACAAAAAGACAACTCAGTCTCTCAGTTCATTTATTTTCTATATGAAATAAAACATAACGAATCTGAAAAACAAACAAAGAACATCTGCAGCTTAAATAAAAAATACAAAGGTGATGTCGACCCACTTGTCGACCTGGAAATCGAAGGATACCATGTCCGACAAGTAGTGCTCGACTTTGGATCACAAGTAAACATCATGACTCGTGACACTTGGCATATACCTGAAAGTAGCCGACCAAGGCCTAATTGAACCTATTGGAGTCTAAAAAAATGTCAACACAACTATAAAAGGAATCTCGACCAAATTCGACTTTGAAATCATTAACCCTAACGAAGGATCTAGCTCCTTCCCAGCGTTAGTAGGTCGACCTTTGGGTATAAATATGAAAGCATCGATATCCCTAGACAAAGAGAGGATTAAATTAAAAGGAAATGGACAAAAGGTCATTGTACCTATCCACCCATCTCAAGGATAACCTTGGACTAAACCTATCGATGAAGAAGTTGACGTCCGACAACTCTAGCATATTCAAAACAATGCAAATTATACAGAACCTAACATCTACGGGGAACTTCATTTAGGCAACTAGGACTCAGTTGGTTATAATTCAAATGCAGAATTATATGATTGGGAGATCGAGAACTATGAAACACAAGCAAGAGGGTGCTGGACTATACAAAAATCACACCCAACAGTGCTTCATAGTGTCCATTGTCCCAAAAATATTTGAGAAGAAAATTAGGGAATACCCTACCTTACAACCTACCTTACAAATACCAAGATACAAGGAAAGGGAATCACCAGTCATGCATGTAGAACAAGTTTCCAAAAATATTGGTGAACATGGCCGACTTCAAAGCCTAGTAAAAACTTTTACAGGACAAGTTGCTCGATGGTGGGATACCCATCAGACAAGACTGCAGACCTGGACAACAGCTTCGACTTACTTTGTTGAAAGTTTTGGAGGAAAGAAGTTAACCAAACAAGCTCAGATACCCATATTTACTCAAGGATAGAACCCAGAATATCATATTAAGACATGTGAAAAAGAATGGAGAAGACTTGGATACAAGGATGAACGAGCATGGCCACACCTGTTCCCATCAACCCTTGCCGACTTACCAAACAAATGGTATAAAATGGATGAAGCTATAGGTGAAACATTTTTATGGCATGAACTCAGGGAAAATTTCATTAAAGATTTCAAATTTATACCACAAAATGAAAACTTGGTCGAAACAGCAAAACAAATTAAAGAATTTATCCAGCCGACCAAAAACAAACCCTTAAAAGATAACCGACAAACAATGAAATGCAACAATATACAAACCAGGGCAAAACCACAATCGACAAGACTACAGTTAGAAAATGAAAATACAAAAGGGAAAAGATTTAGATGGAAATCAAATCATGTCAAAACGACCAAACCTATCTATACAATCCTTAAAGTGGAAACAAATGACAAACAGGATACCGACAAAATGACTGCAGCTGACTTCCCTGCCACATTATCAAGTTTAAGGAAGGAATTTGACCAATCAATGAAGCCAAAGCACCAGAATGGCTATACGCTAAAGTCAAAACTAGGGAATTCGACATCTCTAATGATGATCGACCAAAAACGGCAAAGATTGGTGACTACTGGAGTGAAGAGCAGACCATAGAGATAGTGAACTTATTAAAAGAGTTCCAAGATGTATTTGCTAGATATTATAAAGACCTCAAAGGCTTAGTCCATGAAATTGGAGAAATAAATATTGACACTAAACCTAATGTTCAACCTGTGAAGAAAAGGCCATATAAACTAGCTCACAAATATAAAGAGATAGTCAAAAATGAAATTGATAACATGCTTGCAGCAGGAATTATCTATCCTATTGACCAATCAGAATGGGCAAGTCCAATGGTTGTATACCCTAAGAAACATGATCTGACCAAAATAAGAATTTGTGTTAACTTCAAGGAACTAAATAAAGTGACACTGACAGACCCATTTCCAACCCCTTATGCAGATGAAATATTAAATGAGGTTGCAGGACATGAATGCTACTTATTTACAGATGGATTCTCAGGTTATAACCAAGTGCCAATAGCTAAAGAAGACCAGAAGAAGACAACCTTTGTGTGTGAATTTGGCTCATTTGCTTACAAGGTTACGCCTTTTGGATTAAAAAATGCACATGCAGTATTTTCTAGGATTGTTGTCAAAACATTTCAAGAATATATTTACAATACCATGGCAGCATACTTTGATGATTGGACAATATACTCCATGTTAAAGGATCATTGCAAATGGTTCAAACTTATGTTAGAGAGATGTCGACAAATTCAACTCTCCCTAAACATCAAGAAATGCATATTTGTGACCCCCATAGGGATATTATTAGGGAACATTGTCTGTAAGGAAGGTATTAAGGTTGACTTTACAAAGATCAAAATTATCCTCGACCTAAAACCACCAGTAAACCCAAAACAAGCCAGGGTGCTACTTGGCCACACAGGCTATTACAGAAAATTCATATGATATTATTTAGATATGACCTATCCACTTGAAGAACTATTAAGGGAAGATAAAGAATTCAACTAGACAGAGGAATTCCACATATCATTCGAAAAATTAAAAAGAAAACTAGTCGAAGCACCAATCCTAAGGTTTCCAAACTGGTCGATCAAATTCCATGTTCATATTGATGCATCAGGCCTAGCAATAGGAGCAATCTTAACTCAACCAGGTGATGATGGAATGGATTATCCTATAGTTTACAGTAGCAGAAAATTAAAAAAGGATGAGAGAAACTATTCGACAACAGAAAGAGAAGCACTAGGAATGGTATTTGCACTACAAAAATATTAACATTATCTTTTAGCTAACCCATTTATATTCTATACAGACCATCAGGCACTTAAGTATCTCGTCAATAAACCAATACATCATGGAAGGATTTGTCGATGGCTAATATTATTCTAAGAATTTGAATTCGAAGTTGTTGTTCGACCAGGTAGGTTAAATGTCGGTCCCGACCATTTATCCAGAATCGACACAGGAGAAGAGTAAACAGGAGTCGAAGATGACTTACCTGATGAACATTTATTTCAGATAGAAGCAGTCCCAGTAGAATTAGAAGAAATAGACTAGTTCTTGGAATATGGACATGCACCAGCAGGAATGAGTACAAAAAAGAAACAGATCTTAGCTATGAAGGCTACACCATACAGTCTTATAAATGGATTCTTATACAAAATGGGATTAGATGACATCCTCAGAAGGTGTGTACTAGAACACAAATGAGACAACATTATGCATGAAGAACACTATGGACCTACAGGAGGACATTTCCAAGCAGACACAACTGCAAAGAAAATCCGACAGTCAGGGTTATGGTGGCTGACACTCCACAGAGATTGCAAAAATTTCATCAGTCAATGTGACAGATGTCAATGACTAGGTCGACCCCTGCCTAACACAGAAATGCCTTTGATATCAATGAACCCAAGTTTTACATTCAAAATTTAGGCCACAAACTTCATAGGACCATTTCCTATACCATAAAAAGAATAGGCACAAGGTACATCATAACTGCAGTCGAATATGTAACTAAATGGGCAGAGGCTCAACCAATCAACACATGTTCTATTGAGATAGCTGCTAATTTTATCTATGAGAATATCATCACCAGATTTGGATGCTCGCTAACCCTAATTAGCGACCAGGGAACACATTTCATCAATAAAACTATCAAAACCTTAACCGACCAGTTCCAAATCAACCATCGTCAAAGTACAGCATACCATCCTCAGTCGAATGGAGCAATTGAAGCATTTAATAAAACATTAACAAGAGGACTAACCAAAATATGTAATGCTGATAAGGACGATTGGGATGAGAAAATACCTACAGTATTATGGGCATACAGAATAGCATATAAACATTCAACCGACCAAACTCCTTTTCGACTAGTCTATGGACAAGAAGCAGTAGTTCCACTACACTTCTAACAATAGACACCTATCATCGTAGAGATACTACATGTCGATGTTGAACAAGGAAGAAAGGACCGACTATTGCAACTAAGCAAACTCGAAGAGCACCGACTAATGGCAATACAACATCAAGAAATACAAAAACAACAACAGAAAGCATGGCATGACCGAAACATCAAGAACAAAAACTTGTCGATAGGAGACCTTGATTTACTATACAATAGTCGAGTATAAGGTAAACCTAAAAAGCTCCATACATAATGGATGGGACCCTATGTTTTCGAAGAGATACATACCAATGGATCAGTCCGACTAAGGACGTTACAAGGCATAGTATTTCAGAAACTCGTTAATGGAGCCCGACTAAAACACTACAGAGACTAGAAATACACCTAAAAAAAAAATCCTATAACAACCATAACCGTAAACCAAAAACTATAAAAACCTAAAAATCCAAAAAGCAAAATAATACCGTACAGGTAGAAAACTATGCCAGGAAATTACCATTTTGACAACCAACACCATGCCCATCGACATAACACCATCGACCATTTTCATCAACCGACCACTTCCATTGACCATTTTCATAACCGACATCAACCGATGACCTCGATAGTCCCATCGCGTGTTCATGACATCAAGCGTCGAAAGCAATTCGCCATTAACACACACTCAAGTGTTCCAACTGGAACATCACGTTCGCCATTAATACACTCATCGACGAAAACATCCACAGCATCACCTATAAATATTGGATTGCTGAAGGATCATTCATCGCAATTCATATAGAGAGAGCATCAGAGCATCCAGTCGACTAAAAGTCGAGAACCCCTTAGTGAAATAGACCACCAAACCGACACAATGGCACCCAAACAGACTAGAGCCTCGACCAAAGCCAAGGAACTATAGACTGCAGACACACATTTAGTCTGCAGACTAAAGAACGTTAAGAATGCCAAGGTACAGGAAGGCTCATGGCAAAAACTCTGGGCCGAGATGCAAGAATGGGCTTATGTTAACAAGAATCCCACTCAAGCCATGGAGAAAATCAAATACAGCACCATATTCAACTATGTGAATGCACCGCTCATGGCCAGTTTTGGTGGCACCAAGGAAACCACTGTAAAATTCATCATAAGCCGGTACCATAATGGCCGGTTCTACTTTGACCAACCAGTCAACATCTCTGGAGGAGTCATCTCCAAGCTCACTGTTGGGGCTCCGACCCTAAGGGTCCTTAGCTTTGGTAACTCCGGGGTTTTTGTGGAAGTGTAAGTGGAGTTACGACCTAAAAATAGTCTTAGGGGTGTTGTGGGTGGGTCGAAACCCCTTTTTGTAATTAACCCTCGGTGTAAATCCAGGGTTAGGGTTTTGAGCACCCATGGTTTAAGTCCATGGTTTTGTAACAGTGCGCTATATAAATAGGCACTTATGTAAAGAAGTGGGGTTATGTCTTTAATGATTATCTTACGAAGCTATTGTAATGCAAAGATAAGAGATTGTATAAGGGTTTTTGTAAGAAGGTTAAGTCCCAGCTATGTGCGTGGACGACCTCTGCAGCTGTGTGCACACAGGCCTCCTATTGTGTGCACAGCTTTGAGGACTAAAAGGATCTGCATCTGAGTGCGCAGATCAGAACTGTCGTTTTAGTTGTAAAGAGTTGAATAAAACGCAGTTCTGTGGACGTAACCCCTACACTGGGGGTGAACCACGTTACATCTGGTGTTGTGGTTCATTTGTGTTGATTTGTTATTATATTTTATGCACTGCTAAGTAAATAACTGATAAAGTAAGATTGTTGTTAATAACTAGCTTCGCTGTGAATTCCCAGATAAGGGCTGTGCAAGTAACTGTTTGTTTATCTAACCGCGAAGCTACATATTTGATAATAGAAGCATTGTGTTAAGTGATTATTAATAGTTAAAGACTAAAGGTACAGTAAGATTCTCTCTTCTGCTTGCAGAAACCTGATTCTGTGGCACCCCATAGTTGTTTCGGGTAAGACTATAGCCTGTTTGCAGGCTGTTGCCGAAAGGGCCAACACTGTGGGTCTTTTGTTGGTGCGAAGTTAAAGGTAAAACCCGGGTCTGCCCAGTTAACCCAACAAATTGGTTCCGTTGCCGGTTGAACTCAATATCTCTTGAAGAGGGATCTACGTCGTACCTCAAGGGCTATGTTTTGGTGACCCTCTGTAAAATAAATTGGTGATTGGATCGAAGCGACCTATTTGAAGTTTGCAGAACAGGAAAATAAAGATCCCCGTCATAGCGCGGAAATTTTTTTGCAAAGGTACATCTTTTCCGATGTTCATGAAATTTTCTTTGGTACTATACACATAGAGTTGCACCAGTGGTTATCCAGGTTAATAGAAAGGAGGACGAACTTCCAAGAAAACCAGTTTCCTCCCTGGACCCCCGCAAGAATCGCTATCTTGAAAAGAGTGAACAAAGCGATCTCGTGAGCCGTGGATTTCTGGACTGCGCGAACTCTCGAAGCATTTGTGACGGAGTTCACCATCGACACAAGTACCTCCTTTAGCGAAGCTGAACGACAATTTTTCAAAGGACCAAGGGGTAAGTACTTGAACCTATTTAGTTTGAATATTAAAATACTATTGGCTGAAAAAGGAATCTTGCTTATAGAATCAGATTGTTAGATCTAGTATTGTTAACCTATGATTGGAAGTGACTGGGACTTCGACGAGCAAAGTGGTTTGCTGTGAAGCGGAAAAAGATATAAGAGAGATCTTGACCCCTCTACTGAGTATACCTCTTTAAGCTCTGAAGCCTCTGAGTCCGCCGAAGCCCCCTCTGTTAGAAACCCTCCGATAACCCCGCAGCAGAGACCTATTATCCCCGAGAACCTGTCACAGTCTGAAAGTAACCCTATCCCGAGTATCCCTGTCGCAGGTCAGTATTCCCCAGCTAGTTCAAACCCTTCCTCCCCCCCTAGATCCCAGATGGCCCATGTTCATGATGACATCAAACTACTGGTTTTTAAAGGAACTGGGTCAGAAGATCCAGAACAGTTCTGGTTTCTATGCGAAGCTATGTGGACCGTGAAGAACATTACGGACATAGATGTTCGACAAGAGCAGCTGATCACTTCTTTCAGAGACCGATCCCTAACTTGGTTTATGAAGTTTGCTAGCACGCAGAATCCTGTCTTGGCTAACATCAAAGTAGCACTGATCCGAGAATTTAAGAAACCTAAATCAGAGTCGCAGTGCATCACTGAGTTAAAAGAGATTCAGCAGCGGCGACGTGAATCTGTGTGGGACTTTGATCAGAGATTCAAAGTTCTGCTTGACCAAGTTAGCTTCATGATTGGACCAGCACAACATAAGGAGTGGTTTATTGCAGCATTATTACCTCGCATCAGAGCTCCACTCATGCAACAGAAGGTTGCTGATCAGCAAGAGGCCTTAGAGATTGCCATAAAGCTTGAAAATGCACCTGTCGAAGATAATTCTGGCATAGCTCAAATTCAAGCACAGCTCGCGGAGATGGATTTAGAGCTTCGCGACATGAAAAAAGGGAAATCTACCCGTGAAGAGGTATGGTGTATACGTTGTCGAATAGAAGGCCACGACAAGGACCAGTGTCCGGCGCTGAGAAACTATCTGAATACTGGCGCACCAAACCCGTTGAATCCTAGTGTTCTGTACTATGAGATCTGTCGAACTACTGGCCAGCATCGACCGGAAGACTGCTATCTATTACAGAGGTATGTTCAAGTCCGAAAGAACCCTTACTATAAATTCTGTAAGTCAGTAGGCCACAATGAAGATGAATGTCGCAGCTTCGACCTTATGAGGGAGTGGACCTACGACACTTATAGGATCTACACGGATGCACAAGGCAATGATGGATATGGTTACCGAGCTGGTCGAGGTAGTTTTAGAGGACGTGGTCGTGGTATGCCTCGAGGAGGTCGAGGTCAAGTTATTTGCTATAACTGTAATCAGGCAGGACATCTAGCTCGAGACTGTCAAAACCCAACCACGACATACCGATACTGCAGAGCAGTCGATCATGTCATCGAGTAGTGCCCACAGTTGCTAGCCAAAATACAAGAAAGGAACAACAAACCTAGTCTGAGTGTCCAATTGATTGTTGTCAAGCCACGACCAATCCCAGCTGTTAATGTTGTTACAAGAAGTGGAACGACGACAGATGCGCAGTGTCAGGCGAAGCAGCCCGATGAAGCTTGGGTTCGCAAGGCCGTAGAGAAGACTCCAGCATTTGATGTTCGATGAGAAAAAGAAACTTTTTTGGAAGCCAAACAAGACTTTGCTCATCCAGATTTGCCAGCAACAAACAAGCAGCATCAGCAGCTGCAATCCCAGGAAGACTCACAAGGCCAAGTAATTACTCTGTCATCATTTTTACAGAGTTGCATCAAATTGTTAAGAAATCAGAATTCCTTAAATGAATTACAAAAAGTCATTCAGTCTTGCGAACCTCAGCAAAGCCCTGGTAAGGAAAAAGCTGTCAGTAGAATTAGAAGGACTAGAAGAGAGATGAGACTACATGCTCAGATAGGAGAATATGACATGAAGGATATTATTTTAGATCTGGGTTCAGAAGTCAATATCTTAACTAAACAGACATGGGAACAAATGGGAAATCCCACCCTTGACTGGTCCCCTATCCAATTGCGATTATCCAATCAGCAGAGGATTCTACCTTTAGAAAGATTCCCTAGAGTACCAGTGGATATAGATGGAGTCAGTACTGTAGCATATTTTGAAGTTATTCAGATCATTGATGACAGTAACCCCTATCCAGCTTTGCTAGGAATTGAGTGGGCAATAGATAGTGATGCGGTTATCAATCTTAAAAAGAGACAAATGACTTTTGAAGGGAAGGGATTGAGAGCTATACTACCATTGGATCCTTCTCAAGGAGAAAGATATACGGAGCCAGTCAGAGAGGAAGATCAGGATATTCTGGACCACATCTATAATATCATAGCTAAAGAAGAAGATTATGTCGAGCCTAATGCCGAAGGTGTAATGGATTGGCAATGTGATAGCTCCTGCATGTCTGATTCAAATGATGGTCTAGAGAATTGGCAGAATCGATTATACGAGCTACATATGATGGGTTGACAGACCCAGGAAAATTTATTGCGTAGTTCTCAGAACAAGTGCCAGAATCACAGAGAATGCAAACTCTGGAAGCAGCATTAAGAGCTACAGCAGCGAGATGGTGGAATGGCCACAGGAAGTATATTCATAGTTGGGAAGCTTGCCAGAAATTTCTACGCCTTAGATTCATAGACCAATCTCAAGAGGTGCGAAGCAAGTTCAATGGGCAGAATAGTCCTCAGGAACATTTGAAGCAATGTTATGCAGCATGGGAACATGTACCTCGCGAGGAATGGGTGCATAAGTTTTTGCATACTTTGGAACCTATAGCAAAAAACTGGTATACGGAGGTCGAGATTCGACATGGTACTGTAAGTTGGGATGATCTTGTTGATAGTTTTATGCTTACATTTTCTATTAACGAATTTTTCCCTACTTTAGATGCAGATGTCAGACTGATCCATTATAAGGCAGTTGATGATCAAGAAAGAACTGAGTACCAAACTAAGGAGCAGAACCAAGAAGTTAGTGCACCAAACCTAACAGCCCCGTCGCAAATCTTACCAGGGCAAGTCGAGGGTTAATATTGTGCCAAGACTGCCCATTGTGACGAAGTTAAGACAGTGATTTTGCTGGAGCACAAGAACATGGCAAAGCTTAAAATCCGACCGTTGGAAAACAGCCGAATTGGTGGCGTTGGCACTTTAATTACCTTAATTGTCTGTACTACTAAGATCATGGAAAATCCAGTACCGTTTGGACAATATTTTTATCAGATTTGGTGCCTTAAATGCATCATCCTAACATATTTGATTGATAAAGTGTATAAGAAGATCCCTAAGTTGGAAAAAATCGCATTTCGCATTTCCTTGACATTTATGAGTGAACCCATGACAGACGAGCGAGAGCTTTAGGATCTAGTAAGAGAGTTCGAACAGAGGGGTCTGTAGAGTCGTTTCGATCTCCCACATACCTCTGCGCCCCGTGAGGAAGCTCACCCAGCACCGCCGCGGCCGATGCAGACACAGTCCGCCAGGAAAAAGTTTAAACCTAAAGTTCGTTCTAAGCAGAACAAAGACCGACACAGGTAATCAGGGAAAACATCAGGGACTCACCAGATGGACCCACCCAGTTCAGCACAGGTCCCTATTGGAGGAGATGATCACATTGCACCACCGCGGCCACCATATCTCTAGCCCGTTCAGCCAGGCGGACAAAGCAGTTTACATTAAGCACGCCCTTGCTGCCACCGGGTGTACAGCTGGTCGGAACCATGACAGGAAAAAAAGACCAGCTTAAGTATGACGACCATGACACAAATGATCATAGCAAGTTTCCACAGTTCGCACCTACTCAATACTTGCATCACGTCAAATATCCAGACAATGGCGCGACACTGTTGGAAGTGAAACAGTGGGCTATCGGCTTGGACACAGCTGGCCTGCTAAAAATACTTGATGTTCCTCATTTTGGGCGCAGCACACAGGTGACCGTAGTAGTTAAGCAGCTGCTAGCATTAGTACATGACGGCCACTTATGGATAGGAGACAAGCAAATTCCTATCAATGGCGAGCTCATTCATAAGATCACAGGCTTACCGATAGCAGGGCCTAATCCGGGAATTGAATTTCCATCAAAACATGAGGATACGAAGCTCGCGCAGAGCATGAAGGACCATTTCATCCTGACCAAGGGGAAACGAGGGTATCACACTTCCACGATTGAGGACCAGAACATCTGCTTCGTATCTGAGCTCTTAGCATGCAAACTCTTACGAAAGTGCAGGCCCAATGAAGTGCCTGCCCCGGTTATCAGAATTGCTATAAACTGCGCTGAAGTTTACACTTACAACTGGGCTGCATACCTCGCGAGGGAATTCCTGGAAGATACCCGTGATGCGCAGGAAAAAGGTAGACCCTTTCATTATTCCTGGCTATTAATACTTATTGCACTAGTTGGGTGGAAAGAACCCACTGAGCCTCAATTTGTGGAGGCACCCCCAGGCATGCTGGGTGCAGTAAGGTACGCATCCCTCTGGATGTCGCTGGACAAAGCATCTCAGCAGATGACGAACACTATGTTTGCCTTTTATGGCATGAGTATACACTACGAGATCTTACGAACACCATGGCTTACCAATGAGTCGTTCTCTCAATATGAAGGCACTGCGAACTTCAGTGCCAACATGCATCATGTTTTCATTCAAGCCCGTGCAGATCCAACACATCAATGGTTTAAGTTACCATATGTAGTAACCAAAGCAGACATCTTGGGCATATTTCAACAGTGGCCAGCTGACTGGTTGAAAGATGCAGGAAAAAAACCCACCATTCCAGTTCCCCTAGTTACCAATATGGGTGCAGGTACCAGTCAGATGCAGCAGCAAAACCCACCAGAAGACAGCGAAGACCCAAGTGACTCACAACAAGATGGAGACGACTAGGGTGGAGATAGTGAACATGAAGAAGAGGAAGAGGAGTCGGTCAAAACTCTATCAGATCTTAATCGATCAGCTAAGCGCAAATCACCAGAGGTAGAGGAGGTAACCAAGCCTCAGTCCCGCAAGAAGACAAAGGTGTCGAAGAACAAAAATCTAGATGAAGGAGTCACTGTGATGCTGGAAGAGTTTGAGAAAGCTCTTGAAAAATATACTAAAACACTAACTCAAAAGTGGTCACAGTTCACGGATGTGCATCTTGTTGCGCTCACGAGCGTAGCAAACAGGGTGTCAGAGCTGAGAGAGTTAGCAACAAAATCAGCAACCAATACTGCGACAAGTATTACTCCAGCGTCCGTGCAGCAGGATATGAGGCAATGGCCAACCAGAGATAACAAGGGCCAAGTGTCAAGCGCAACTCTAATACTGCCTGATGCAGATTTCGGGTCGCAGATGAGTATGACAGTTGGGGTCGATTACACCAAGCTGTCTATGACATAATTGCACCTCTTCCAGTTAGCCATCACGAAGGAGATCCATGCACGAGATCGCTATTCTCAAAGCCAGTTGGAGGACACCATGAAGCAAATCCAGAATCTCGCAGGAAGGCTGGAAGAAGTTGCGCAAAGAAAGAAAGAGGCTGAACATAAAAGAGCTACACTGGTGCGAGCACTAGATGAGGCATGTCGGAGTCTTCCTGACTTCGACAACCAGGACGAAGAGGAACCAGAGCAAAGAATTGCCAAGCTGAGAGACTACGCCCAATAGTCTTGCAGGGAAATTGAAAAGTTAAAAATAGAACACCAGAGTCAGATCACGGAGCTTCAACTTCGCATCCCTCCAGAGACTCCACCTGAGGTCCAAGAACAGTGCCACAGGGACATCTAGGCCTCAGCAGCAAAAATATTAGATATTGTGGGTAGCGCAGCAAAGCTGCTGGAAGATAGTATCGAAGCTTGGGCCAACCTGCAGGACCACCCAGATATAGGTAAGGTACAAGAAACCATCACTCTGCGACAGGCAGAACTGGATACAGTCAGAGCAGAAATTAAAACGCTGCCTCCTATGCAGAAAATGGCTAAGGTGAAGCGAAGCAAGGAACTCCAGTAGGAAATTGAGTCCTGCAGGATGAAGGTAACACTACTGGAAAATTCACTACAGCCACTTGTTGATGAAGCATTGGAATTGAGCAATGCTGCGGAGAGTCAGCTCCAAGTTTTGAAGACCTATGATACTTTTGCACAAGAAAAGGCTAATGAAGTATCATCCTCATTATTACAAGAATTGGTGGAAAAAGAGAAAGTAGCTGATGACATTATACACAACCTCAATAGTCATTTCCATATCCTTACAAGGAATATTCTCCCACCAGAAGAGTCGCAGAGTGCCCCGGGACGGGCCACAAGTGAGTCTTAGGGGCCTGTTGGGGCTCCGACCCTAAGGGTCCTTAGCTTTGGTAACTCCGGGGTTTTTGTGGAAGTGTAAGCAGAGTTACGACCTAAAAATAGTCTTAGGGGTGTCACGGGTGGGTCAAAACCCCTTTTTGCAATTAACCCTCGATGTAAATCCAGGGTTAGGGTTTTGGGCGCCCATGGTTTAAGTCCATGGTTTTGTAACAGTGCGCTATATAAATAGGCACTTATGTAAAGAAGTGGGGTTAGGTCTTTAATGATTATCTTACGAAGCTATTGTAATGCGAAGATAAGAGATTGTATAAGGGTTTTTGTAAGAAGGTTAAGTCCCAGCTGTGTGCGTGGACGACCTCTGCAGCTGTGTGCGCAGAGGGGTTTTTGGTGAAAAGGAAGATCTGCAGCTGTGTGCACAGAGGCCTGTCACTGTGTGCATGGCTTTGAGGACTGAAAGGATCTGCAGCTGAGTGCGTAGATCAGAACTGTCATTTTAGTTGTAAAGAGTTGAATAAAATGCAATTCTGTGGACGTAACCCCTACACTGGGGGTGAACCATGTTACATCTGGTGTTGTGGTTCATTTGTGTTGATTTGTTATTATATTTTATGCACTGCTAATAAATAACTAATAAAGTAAGATTGATGTTAATAACTAGCTTCGCTGTGAATTCCCAGATAAGGGCTGTGCAAGTAACTGTTTGTTTATCTAACCACGAAGCTACATATTTGATAATAGAAGCATTGTGTTAAGTGATTATTAATAGTTAAAGACTAAAGGTACAGTAAGATTCTCTCTTATGCTTGCAGAAACCTGATTCTACGGCACCCCATAGCTGTTTCGGGTGAGACTATAGCCTGTTCGCAAGCTGCTGCCGAAAGGGCCAACACTGTGGGTCTTTTGTTGGAGCGAAGTTAAAGGTAAAACCCGGGTCTGCCCAGTTAGCCCAACACTCACCAGTCTCTCAAATGAAGGAAACCTAGTACCAGTCATTATTAAAGAAGGACTGGTCAAAGAGCTAACTGGGTCAACTTCAGGAAAAAACTTGAAGGGGTTGATGATTATCCAAATCACAACCCGAACGCCATAGATTGTGGCCAAAATAATAGCAATCACACTCACCCTGGCAGGTCGAGGCAACGACCTCAAGTTAGACATGCTTGAAGCTGTCGACACCATTGCGACAGACGGAAGGATATACAGATGGGATGAATATGTCTCCGACATGGTTAAGACCATTTGTGAAAGATGCCAAGAAATGGAAGGAATCATCAAGTTCCCCTCCCTAATCTTATGAATAGTCATGTACCATATCTACCCAGAGGGGAATCCAATCTATCAAGAACCGTCGAGGTTCCACATGTGGAGATTTCAATCATTCTCCTAGAAAGGAACCTTGCAAGAAATTGAAAATGTGAAGGTGATGTTGGATAACTGGCTTCAACAGCTCAAAGTCTACATGACTAGATGGAGGGTTCCTCAAAACATCCAAAGAATTCTACCAAAAAACTCCCACATCTGCCTAGAACTCGACCATACCTCGGTGTGGTACATGCAGGGCGATGACTCAAATGCTAAATCCCTCGACTATTACCCATCGGTCGACCAGATCTTTTGGGAGCTGTCTCGACATGCTAAAACCAAAATACCAATACCAGCAGTAGAAAAGAAAAATGACTTCTCGATCAAGGAGCCGCTCACCGACCAAGAAAAAGAGGAATACTATGAGCTCAACCTCTATATCAGCACCTTTATGTCGGAGGAGACATTGGTCGAACACACTGGCCGACTTCAAATCAACATCAAGCTTCCGACAACACAGAGGAAAGAACCACAGCCACCAAAAACCCAGTCAGAGCCACAGGTAATTACTCCGGCTACAGAAAGTGTCATCCCAACCCAGGAGCTAAGGGGAGAGACAAAGCTAGAAAACCCAGAGTATGCTGTCACAAAAGCCATTATTAAAAAATTGTCGAAAGTGATAGCAGCTGTAAGGAAGAAGCTAAAGACACAACAACAACAACGAGGAAAAGGTAAGCGCAAGCTTATCATCGCTGACTCATCAGACGACGAAGAGGAACTAGCAGCTACGGCCCTCAACATAATAGAGGATGCCGCAGTGTTACCACCTAAGTTGTGTTTAGTGGTTTTTTATCAAGTGAGCCTGGTGAACCGGACAAGTATAACTTGTTCGGACTTCAGAAGACCTGTGGAAGTACTTATGGGAAGTGCTTGTTGTACTATATCACATGTTCATACCCCATGGGGGAATTGTAATAAATGTTCTAGCATGATAGTGTCTATACAAGACTCGGTCTCTTAGACTTCATTTGTCAATCTGATCAGCCCAGGGTGTTTTTTCCCTTGGTTATTATTGGTTGTTGAACAAACGACTGATAATTTCTGAGTTTTTCACTCCATACCTCCAAAGTTGGGGTGGTTATCTTGGCATTTAGGCCTATTGAGGTTATTAGAGTCTATGTGTCAATGTATAAGCATGCTAGACATCATTTTTGAGTCATATGAACACGTCTAAGTCCCCCTAGGTGTTTTTCAATTTTTCAATTTTTTAGTTTTTTCAGTGTTTTTTATTAAAATTTAATTTTTCCAAAACTTTGGCTATTTTTTAATAGTTTAATTGGAAAAATTAATTTTGTAATAAAAGTGGGAAAATAATCAGTTTCAGTCATGTAGGTGCTCATTTTCAAGCTAAGAGCACCATGTAAACCCATGGACCCACTGTTTCCTAGTTTTGAGTGATTTTCCATCACTCAGGTCAGAAATCCCCAAAAATCAATTATTGATTATTTTAATTAATAAATTGATGAATAATGGAGCAAATCCAAAATCATAAATCAATGGATTCTCAGCCGATTTGATTGAAATCAGTCAGATCTGAAGTAGATTGACTGGATCTAACAAATCCTTGACTGAAGGAGGTGATCAAATCAGATCCAGAGTTGATCTTGAGCATCCTTTATGGGGAATTTCGCCCTCCCTCTCTCCTCAACATGTTTTTGGCTCATCTGGATGAATTTTGGTGGATGCTTCAGTCAATAGGTTGAGGTGTCAGTCAGATCAACCCCCCGATTGACAGTTGCACTCAGTGAGACTCAGATCTGGCTCAGCTAGACACAGATCAGGCATTAATGGACTCTCCATCAGCTGATTTCATCTGATTCCATGAGGATTTGCACCCCCCCCGGGCTGGATCTCCTGTATTTTGTATATATCCAAGCACAGCCTCCTCTTCCAAGCTAGTTAGAACTGGGATTGAGGCGCTGCTGCTATTGTATTGTTGTAATTCTTCATTTGAAATAAATAAAAGCTTTGGAGGCAATACGATGTGGTGCCATTACATGTGTGGATGATTATTGCCATTGTTTTACTCAGGTAACCTGTATCTGTGGTCATTTTTTGCTAATTTCTTGTAGATCTATGGTTAAGATTGGTAATTAGCTTATTACAATCTTGAAAGGAAAGATGTTGTTCAATAAGTTTATTGACTGTCACTGTCCTTTGATGCATGTTTAGAGATCTATATTTAGCATGTCCTATAAGCTTATATGCATGCTATCTTGAATCTCTTTGTACGTACTAATCGGATCTCACAAGTTTCTTGGCAAGTTCTTTGATTTCAGCTGAGTTGCAGGTTCATACTTTGGAGAGGATACTGATCTAGTTTTTTTCTTCATTCTCTTCAAAACCTTCCAAAATTAATAGTCCCTCGACATTGCATTTGAAATCTCCACTGTGGATCTTCAAGGAAAACAGCACTCTCCTCCTCTTCTTCCTCCCTCAAAATCAACACTTTACCCGGTTACTTTTTCAGTTCATAGCTGTGATTTCATTTGGATCTGTTTCATCAAAGTAAAATATACATATATCTGATATTTCATAGCTCATATCCTATATCTTGCACTTAAAAAAGTTTCATAAGCATCCTAGATCTAGCTGTAGGGAAATCGTCTTTTTTGCATGAAAATTTAAAGGAAACTTGTAGATCGCATGCATTAGATTTCCTTTCGCTGTTATAAAATTCAATATTTTGCAATATCAGTGCATATTTGTTGGATGCACAAACATCAAGCCAAGATCCCAAGGAAATCTTGCTTTCCTTGTTTCCTTTTTTGCCTGTTTAGCTAGTTTTAACTTCATTTTTTGTGAGATAAGGTAGGCTGATCCAAAGGTACTCTTAAAGTGATTTGGGGAATTTGTTATTCTAACATGCTCTCTGTATTTTAGCAGGTCTGACAGAAAAGAAAGGAATCTGCTGTCCGAAGTGGCTTTTGGTGCGTTCAAATCCCCCCAGGGGTCTCCCCTTTTTCACAAAATTCTTAAGATTTTTGTATAATTGTGAGATCTTGGTTTCAGCCTATATAAGGACCAAGAATTTTCTGATATATCATTTCTATAATATTGTAACCGCTGTTAATAAAATTATTCTTCGAATAGGATCTTTCGAGCCCATTCCCCATCCCCCCTGGGGAGATTCACGTCGGTGTCCTTTTTTTTTTTTTGCTCATTTATTTTCAAACTAGTATTGATCTAATCTGCAGGGTAGTATAATATATTTCATTATTAATTCCATACTCCATATCTTACATTTCAAAGTAATCGTAATACTTACCCCACGATTTCCCGATTGACCCAAAAGGAGAAAGAGATTCGTGGTAGGATTAATTAAGAAACTAGGATTGTGTATCTGTTTGATTTTTTCTATCATTTGTTTATCAGCAATTATAAAATTAACCCCTCCTCGATTCCCCGATTGAGATCCACTTGGATCAAAAGAGGTTCTTGGAGGCTTTTTCTTTTAAACAAGAACATCCAGTTTAAAACTTATTAAAATTTACAAGACTCCAGTGTGTATGCTCTGCACTTGGCTACGGTTCGTCCGATCAGTCAAGCTATATCAAAAGCACTTGGGTGACTAGCATAATTAGGACTCACTCTCCCAATTGGCAAACCATCAGGTGAAAATCCAACACCTAGATCAAACCTCTATGGTGGAAAAATACCCAAAGGAAGCGGGAACCTCTGAAAAGTGACTTCGGGGCGCCGATCTCTGTCACACCCTAACAGGTGCATTACGAACAATAGCCCCAGAGACTCCATTTCAGCCCACATATTCCTTGTATGTAGCCGTGAAGGTTTAGTTTTGGACATACTCCAAATACTCTCGAGTATATCTGGAGTCCCCCCTTTGCCTAATTTAATCAACTCATACTTCACATTTAACTTAAAACATACCAAGATGCAATCGCAAAACATTGACTCCAAGCACATGCAAGCATATTGATTATATTTTTGACTCCATTCTAAGGTACTGGTTAATTTCTTGCTTTATATATATATTGTTTCTTAGTATTGTGTTTTCGTGTGTTCATCTTTTACATCTTGCCATCTTTGATTATCTATAGTTAAATTGTAAACTCCTAAATAACTCAGTCAGTTTAAACATCACAACACTAAGTAATTCTCCTTAGTAACTTAATAGGGTCTACCCCCCTTGGCTTCGTTAGGAGTTGAGCCTAAATGGAGGAGTCAAGAACAAGGTGACAGCCTTGACTCGAGACTTGCCCCCAAGGACACACCGAGTGGCTTGAAGATTTCTTCCACGTGACCCAGGTGTGTGAAAGGCGACAAAACGCAGAAAATAGAGTGGCCGTAGAAACCCAGTTCCAGTGATTTGTCGATGCAGGAGCACTACCAGGTCGACCCAAGAAAGCTAAGACCACCCACACGACGATGCCTGAAAACATTGTCGATCTGGTGTCGACACCTCCACCTCCATCACTGACAAAAGTAATAGAGGAGCAAGTTCCCGAACAACATTCGGTAAGCCAAATCGACTTGTGCAAAAGTGCAATGTCGAAGGCTGTGAAGGAAAAGTTTGATAAAGACAGAGATTTGCAGGAATTAATTGAGAAGTTGCCTGAGATATTTACGTCAGCACATAATATCTCTACAAAATCACCTCTCTTCGAGATTGGTAAATACCAACCGGGACATGAATCCCAATCCAGAAACTTTGCAACTATCACTTCCACTTTCGAGAGAAATCCCGACAAGGAAGCTGAAGTGACTGCATGTTGAACCGTGACTATCACTCCAACTACACCCCAAACCAACCGACCAGCTGCTACACTGACTAGAGGAGAAGAAACTGAGGAGGACATAACTCGCCAAATTAACCAAATGTTCTTCAACTTAGACTCACACCCCAGCCCACCAACCCACTGTTACCACCTAAGTTGTACTTAGTGGTTTTTTATCAAGTGAGCCTGGTGAACCGGACAGGGTTAACTTGTTTGGACTTCAAAATACCTTTGGAAGTAATTTTGGGAAGTGCTTGTTGTACTATATCACATGTTCATACCCCATGGGGGGAATTGTAATAAATGTTCTAGAATGATAGTGTCTGTAAAAGACTTAATCTCTTAGACTTTATTTATCAACCCGATCAGCCCAAGGTGTTTTTTCCCTTCGTTATTATTGCTTGTTGAATAAACGACTGATCATTTCTGAGTTTTTCACTCCATACCTCCAAAGTTGGGGTGGTCGGCTTGGCATTTAGGCCTATTGAGGTTATTAGAGTCTATGTGTCAATGTATAAACATGCTAGACATCATTTTTGAGTCATATGAACATGTCTAAGTCCCTCTAGGTGTTTTTCAATTTTTCAATTTTTTAGTTTTTTCAGCGTTTTTTATTAAAATTTAATTTTTCCAAAACTTAGGCTATTTTTTAATAGTTTAATTGGAAAAATTGATTTTGTAATAAAAGTGGGCCAAATAATCGGTTTTAGTCATGTAGGTGCTCATTTTCAAGCTAAGAGCACCATGTAAACCCATGGACCCACTATTTCCTAAGTTTTGAGTGATTTTCCATCACTCAGGTCAGAAAGCCCCAAAAAATCAATTATTGATTATTTTAATTAATAAATTGATGAATAATGGAGCAAATCCAAAATCATAAATCAGTGGATTCTCAGCCGATTTGATTGAAATCAGTCAGATCTAAAGCAGATTGACTGGATCTGAAAAATCCTTTACTGAAGGAGGGGATCAAATCAGATCCAGAGTTGATCTACAGCTGTCCTCATGGGGAATTGTGCCCTCTCTCTCTCCTCCACACGTGTGGACTCTCCTGGATGCTCTGTGGAATGTTGTGTCAGTGTATGGGTTGATGTGTCAACTCAATCAAGCCCCCAATTGACAATTAGGCTCAGTTCAGCTTCAGTTCTGCATTGATGAACTCTCCATCAGTTGATTTCACTTGATTCCTTGAGGAATTGCACCCCCCTGTGCTGGATGGCCTGTAATTTGTATATATCCTGCTTGAGGCTCCCTCTTCCAAGATAGTTAGAGATGGACTGAAGGGCTTGCCATTGTAACTCTGTATTTGATCATCATTTGTGAATAAAGAAGCTTTGGAGGCTATACTGTGTAGTGCATGTGTATGTGTGGATTCTCAGTGTTATAGTGCTAATGTGGTAGCTGCAATTTCTTGCCAAATTCTGTGCTGCTTCTGTGCTCTGGCTTCAAGGATTTGGTTGAATCAAGTAAGGGTGTAAACTAGGCAAGTTATATTACTTGATCTTGTTTATCCATATGATGTATGCTCAAAAATTTCAGTTATATGCTTAAATAAGATTATTTTTGCATAATCTTTCATTTTTGTTGCTTTATACATCTATATCCAAATCTCACGAGGTGTGTGCAGGCTTGTGTTATTTAGTTGCAGGTTCCTGATTGGATGAAGGTGTGGATCTAGATTGAAACCATTCCTATCCAATAAGCTCAATACTCTGTCCCTCAGCACTCCACAAAAGGGCCTCCTTTCAGCTTGCTCCATTCAAGCAACGATCCGACCTTCTCTCCTCTTCTTCTCATTTCTATAAAAAATCAATTTTATTACCTGGTTACGGTGTGCAAAATATTTGTTATCATTTGGATTTGTTTCATCAAAGTAAAATATAATACATAGATATGATATTTCAGAGCTCATAGTCTAGATCTCAATTCTGAAAAATATCATCAAGTCTTCTAGATCTAGCATAAGGAAATCGTCCATTTTGCATGACAAGTTAAAGAGAATCAGTAGGTTGCATGCACCAGTTTTCCTTTCTGTTTTAAAAGAGATTAAATCCAGCAATCAGTGCATATTTCATTGGCTGCACAAGAAGCAAGCCAAGATCCAAAGGAAAGCTTGCTTTCCTTGGTTCCTTTTTCGCCTATTTAGCTAGTTTTAACTTCATTTTTTTTGAGATAAGGAAGGCTGATCCAAAGGTACTCTTAAAGTGTTTTTGGGTGTATCTTATTCTAACATGCTCATTTTTTTTTAGTAGGTCTGACAGAAAATAAAGGAAGTTGTTGTCCGGAAGTGGCCTCAGGAGCGTTCAAATCCCCCCAGGGGTCTCCCTTTTCACCAAAATCTTAAAAATTTTGCAAAGTTGTAAGATCTAGGTTTCAGCCTGTATAAGGAACAAAAATTTTATGATATTTTTGTTCACTAATATTGTAACCAATAATAAATAAAACTATTTTTGGAATAGGCTCTTTCGAGCCCATTCCCAATTCCCCCTGGGGGGATTTGCGTCGGTGTCCTTTTCATCGCTTTCTGCTCATTTCTTTTCAAACTAGTATTGATCTAATATGCAGGGTAGTATAATTTATTTCATTATTAATTCCATATTCCATATTTTACATTTCAAAGTAATCGTAATACTTACCCCACGATTTCTCGATTGACCCGAAAGGGGAAAGAGATTCGTGGTAGGACTAATTAAGAAACTAGAATTGTGTATCTGTTTGATTTTTTTATCATTTATTTATCAGCAATTATAAAAATAACCCCTCCTTGATTCCCCGATTGAGATCCACTTGGATCGAAAGAGGTTCATGGAGGGTTTTCTTTTAAACAAGAACACCCAGTTTAAAACTTACTAAAATTGACAAGACTCCAGTGTGTATGCTCTGCACTTGGCTGCACTTCATTCGATCAGTCAAGCGGTATCAAAATCACTTGGGTGACTAGTATAATTAGGACTCACTCTCCCCAACTGACAAACCATCAAGTTAAAATCCAACACCTAGATCAAACCTTTACGGTGGCAAAATACCCAAAGGAAGCGGGAAATTCTGAAAAGTGACCTCGGGGTGCCGATCTCTGTCACACCCTAATGGGTGCATTACGAACAATAGCCCCAGAGACTCCATTTCAGCCCACATATTCCTTGCGGGTAGCCGTGAAGGTTTAGTTTTGGACATACTCCAAGTACTCTCAGATATATCTGGAGTCCCCCTTTAGCCTAATTTTAATCAACTCACACTTCAAATTTAACTTAAAACATACCAAGAGGAAATCGCAAAACACTCACTCCAAGCACATGCAAGTACATTGTTTCTATTTTTTACTCCATTCTAAGGCACTGATTATTTTCTTGTTTTATATATATATTGTGTCTCAGCATTGTGCCTTCGTGTGTTCATCTTTTATATCTTTCCATCTTTGATTATCTATAATTAAATTCCAAACTCCTAAGTAACTCAGTTAGTTTAAACATCACAACACTAAGTAATCATCCTTAGTAACTTAATAGGGTCTACCCCCCTTGGCTTCGTTAGGAGTTGAGCCTAAACGGAGGAGTCAAGAACAAGGTGACAGCCTTGACTCGAGACTTGCCCAGGGACTGCTACAGCAGTTGTCCTTAACCAAGGGAGTTGAGGATTTGGTGGATTAGGTGGAGGATTGCCTCCTCCTCCTACAGGTATATTTCCTACCATTGGACTTCCTTTAGAACTTGAGGAACTTCCCCAGTTAGAAGATCTTGGACTATCAGGTAGTGACTCAGGAGGAGAAGGTGGCTGATCAGAACCGCCTCCTACAATTAGTCTTCTAGCAGTATTTGTTTGAGTATTCTTCCTTTGATGTCTTTCAACCTGATGGTGGGGAGTATTACCATTTATCTCCAAATATTGCGTAACTATGGTCAATTGTGGATTATGTCGTTGTTGTCTAGGTAGACCATAATCTATTGGAGAAATGCCAAGCTGATTAGCGTATGCTCTAGTAAGAATATGTCTTGATTCTTCCAGAGTTTGAGCACTTTGTGCGGGAGTAAAGGGAGAGGTGACAGGATCACGTTCAAGGATATTCCTAACAGTTTCTATAAAAGGTGATCTACTGAATTCTAGAGATTGTTGACTAGTTGGAAATGTTTCATTAGTTTCACCTGCCATTACTCAATAACAGGCCCTCCTTCTAGTGCCATTTGTTGGCATGATTTTTCTGATCAAGGCCAATAGGGAGGTTTTGTCCACACAATCAGCTTAAAGCAGCGTCCGGTGTGTTTGAATTAACAAAACCTCGCAGGTTGTGGTCCTGCTACCAGCTGATTTATCTCTTAAGGAGATAATAAAACCAACAAAATCTAGCCTATACTAATGTTATTTCTATCTAAGTAAGTCCTATAATTAATTTCTACTATCTAAACTATCTAATGTTGCTTTCTTAAGGAAAGACTCTGATTTTGAGAAGTTTTTTGAATATAAAAAACTTATATAAAGTATGCAAGTTGATTTAACAGCTGTTAAATCAACTATATCAAAATAAAATTTAAACTGAACTATTCTATCTATTCTAATTATCCTATCTCAGCTGAGAGCATATTTAAAGACTAGATTAATTATTAATTAATAAAAGATTAACAGGAAGACTAGAACACAATTTAAATAGAAACATTTAAATAATGAATACTAAGTCACTCTGTTATATAACAACAGAAACAGCAAAATAATTGAAAATAAACAATTATTCTAACTTTCTGAGATTAATTAATAATTAATTTTCAACATAGTGAATTGAACTTAAAGATAATGTCTATTACAAAATCACTGTCAACATACAAATGAAATTTTAAACAGACAGAAGAGAATATCATTATAGCTTAAGTTTATTGTAAAAATACTAATAAACATAATCATAATGATATGTTCATTCAAATTGCTATCTTGAGTTGATAAAGTGAAAAATGTAATTAAACATCAGTATATCAAAGCACACTGTGTTAATATTTAGAAAGAAGATAAGCCTGAAATATATATAATATATCCAAAAAATAAAAATACCAGTAACGGTATCAGTCTGTAGATGTCCAGTAGTATTCACATCCAAAGGTTCAACTTCGGGAATGAAATAACATCAGCAACAAAATATAATTCCAGTACGTTTTCTTCAAACACTCCATCCTTTGTTCATCAAAATCTCTACCTTTTATAACACTATGATTCAGTTTTCCCTATTAATGTTGCATGCAACATTATAGGGTTCATCTAACTAAAAAGTGAATCTAACCTCTTATATCACACCTGTCACTATAAACAGAAAACGACTAGCCTGCGTCCATGTATTTTAGAAGATTCTTGTCCATTGTTGAAACTCCAGCTCGTAGCAAACAGCAACATTATAGGGTTCATCTAACTAAAAAGTGAATCTAACCTCTTATATCACACCTGTCACTATAAACTGAAAACGACTAGCCTGCGTCCATGTATTTTAGAAGATTCTTGTCCATTGTTGAAACTCCATCTCGTAGCAAACAGCAACATCTCCATGCCAACATATTAACTTCGTCCTTGAAATTCTGTAGAGGAATGATGACAAAACCACCTGCATTCAACCAACGAATTATCTTATTAAAGCTGTTTATAATAAATATAACAGAATAAACTAAGATTTTTTAATGCATGCCTGTAAAATCTTCGATTTTACAGGCATGTATTACAAAAAGATATTTCATTACCTGTTTGGCATAAATACGATTCATGCAAAGGAAAATGAAAACAACCATCATGTTTTATTTTGAAGAGCTATTACTCTTCGTGCTTAGGTCAATTTGGCCTTTAACCTAATAATCTTTATATTTTGTTTTTCAATTCTTTCAAGTAGGTGCTGGTTTGTACTGATTACTGATCTCTTCGCTTTTTTGTACTCATTCTTTTTAGCACTTATCTCTTTCCATCTGTTGATCCAATCCAGCAATTCTTTTCTAAACATTATATTTTCCTCCTCTAATAACGTTGTACTGGATAGGAAATGCTTGAGTTTATCCTTTAATTCTGTAATTTTATCCTGGTATGCATTATTTAGTACATGTTGTAGAGTCTCTTCTTCATTGGCTACCTAAGGAGAATGAGGACTGTCACAATGTTGACTAGATAATAGTTCAGGATCTGCAATTCCTGTGTCTATACCTGGTTGAGTACCCTCGGCCTTATCTGATTTTACATCGATACCCCTTACGAAAGTAGGTTTATTCTCATGATTTGTATCAGGGATAGATGACGGAATGTCATCTTCAATATTGACGACTGCAGGCTGAGAAGCCTGTTGATTAACTAGAGGACCCAAAATCATATGGGTACTGTACATGCTCCTCGTAACCCTTCTTGAAAACGATAGATTTTCAAAACCAAACCCTTCCTTATCACGGCAAATATAAGCAAGATGATCTAATCTACGCATAGATTCTCTGCTATATTCATGAGGTTTATTTGTTTCAAATAGATTTTTACATTCAAAAACATTATCAGTTTTACTTTTGGTTAATCTTTCTTCTATTTCTGCAGGGGTGCTATGACTTTCACCAGATAAGGGTTGATTCAAGACTGCTTTAGCGTCGCAAGGGGCTGTATTCATGTCATTATCATTATTAATCCCATCTTTTATGGGTATATTAACTTCCTCGAATCCTTTTACTTCTGATATAGTTTCAGAAGTATTATTAACCTTAGATTTTATGGCTTTTCATTTATTACAAATTCGTGGGGAGGGATTCGGCCAGTACTGCGTTGGCCCCAACTGGCAGTCGGTTAAAAAACTATCCCAGGACTTACCATTTGCAGATAATTGATATTGCAAGATAACTTTGATTAACCCATGATGGAAAAGAATTCTATCAGGGTTACTAAAACTTCTAACTGCTTGAGACATCTTTTTTAAGCTTTGCAACAAATAGAATGGCAAATTGAGCTTACAACCTTGTAACGCTAACAACAATCTTAAATGGTAATAGTGCAAATGGGAGAAATGTCCATCAAAGGACACGTACCTTACCAATATGTCGTAATAAACTCTCCATTCGGGCTTCAAAAACCTAACAGGGACACCTACTTTCAGCTTGGTATCCTCTGGCAAAGGAAGCAACAAAGATAAACATCTCTTCTTATTTACCTTGCTACCCTTAAACCAGCGTTCTCCCACCTGTGGTAGCTGTGTCACTGCCGCTATCTTGTCTTCATTAATAAAAAACTCAAAACCCCCTATCTGCACAATGTCGTCCTTCAAATTCATGGCAAACATTTTAGTTACTTCTGCATGATGGCCGTTGAAACTTCTAAAGAATTTCCCCCACCCAATTTTCTCGAATCGCAGAGCTACCTTCTCGTCGGCTTCTATGAGTTCAGCGCCAGATATTTCATAATGGTTCAGAGGAGCCATAGTTTCCTCCACGCTCTCCTGGCTTTGAACTAAAATGAATGGAGAGGTAAACAAGGAGTGAATAGGTACCCACACGAATTACATGAGGTGCAGACTTTGCATGCTTTGGATCTGATGGATATGAGATCACTGAACTTGCCATTTTAGCTGAACTTTAGTAATGATGAGATCTGCAACTTAATGTTGAATCAAAACATATGTAGTTTTAACCACGACTTAGCCATAACTACCAGTGATATTTAATCAAATTGGCGTACCAGAGATCTTGTGATTGACGGATCAAGATTTCAAACATTGATTATGGACAGTGGCTAATAATGAACTTTGTACATCGTGATAAAATGACATGATTATCAACATTCAATTCTGTTAATACGAAGCCACATTGTTGGAACAGGGCCCCGTAGCTACAGAAGAAGCTGCTAGTTTTGGCGGAAAGAAGACAAGGAAGAGCTACGATGTCGTAGCACGTTTCTAGCTGGAGAGCAGAGCCGAAAACCATGAATTTTGGGATAGAAAAGTCAAGAAGGAAACGGTACCCGAGCGGCCGAGAGAAGAAAGCTCAACCGCTGCATTGAAGGCAGCGGCGGAAGACAGGACGGCTCAGCAACCCTCATAAAGAAGAAGGAGCAACAAGGCTCAAGCATTGAAGGCGAAGGACAGAAAGCAGAGAAGCGGTGCATAGTACCCATGATCAGTGCCGGGAAGCATGGAAGACCACAGAGAGCTGTGGTGTGATGGGAAGCGGCTACATCAAGGACAGAGAGGACCTACTGTCACTAATTAGGGTATGGGTTTACTGTTGGGATAGGCCCACAGTGTTGTAATGGTGAGACCTTTGGGCCGCCTATAATAGCTTTCATTTTGTATTGTAAATGGTTAGCTAATTAGTCAGTTAGCTAGTTGGTTGGCTCGTAGGATGAGTCGTTAGTTGCTCAGTAGAGTATT